>CM061141.1:217530695-217802470 GCA_030789695.1 Scilla litardierei | reverse complement strand
AATAAGATGGGTTAAAAATAATGCCCTAAGGTTTTATTATATAGGGGAAACAAGGGCAGAACGTGGGGGCTAGGGCTGGAAACGTGGGCTACTAGCGTAGGGCTAGGTTAGGGTTGATTAGGGTTAAAAGGATTTTTTATTATCAATTAATAAAATGAAAACTAGATGGGGTCTCTCTCTCTCTCTCTTTCTCTCCACATGGATGCGGCCAAGTTCAAAAATGAGGCTGAGTCAACAAAGTTTGAATGTATAATATTATTAAAATTATTAGGGGTATAAGCCAAGTAAAACTTAGGGTTAAACCGATATCTAAACTGGGGAAAAAGTGAAAGTAGGTCAAACGAAGCCCAAAAAATTGTGAAATAAATACTGACGCGACCGGGACGACGAGTGAAAGAAAGCTAAGGAGACGGATCACAATTTTGACGACGAGAAATGAAATTAAAAATAAAAGGCCTCACGACAAAAGTGAAAATCGCGACGTCTCTTCAAACAAAGTCAAATCGTGGGGGAACCACTCGTGAAATGACGTTCCAAATTAATTCCACAATTTAATACTCTTCGAGAGGGTCACAATGGCATATCACACTATAGGGTTCGGATACAGACAAGGTCTAAAATAAATACGTGCACGAACAAGATTACGTGCACGAAAAGCGTACAAAGGATACGGGGTCCAAAGGCGACAGTAATTCCAAGTTGGGCACACGTCGGGGGTCGGCTTGCTAAGGATGCAACCAAGGTGCAACGGCCCTATCGACTCAACGGCATGACCCATATACAAAGCAACAAAACTAATCAGGTACCCCTAATTGCTATACGCACAACCGCATAACGAATAGTAAGTACAGGCCGTGACATCCTACCCACCTTAGAATAAAGTCCGTCCTCGGACTTTCTAACTATAATTGTATCTCTAGCCAGATTAGTAGCTATCCCAATCACATCACATTATAATTCAAACCAGGTATAGTCATTACAAGTGCTTATATATGCACTAGGTGGTCAAACATTAACAGTACTAACAAGTTTATATATTCTCGCACATTATACACTTATACCTATCATAGTCAGTCAAATTCATACATGTATTTCAATCATCCATATAATCACGTACATTCTTATGTAAATATTAAACACTTATTACTTACCATGATACATATACTCACAAACAAATAAATAGTTCACACCAGCAAATACAATCGTATTACTGCATGCATAGATAACTACCTATGCACAAAACGAACATGGGTATACTACTCCCTAATATTTCCTAGTATACATCCAATACCAAACACATCAACACATGTAATCACACCATACCATTTTTAAATCAAGTTATTATATCTAAGATACATTCACCACTACTATAATTTCACAATTTATAGTCATTTAAATGCATGCAAACATTTCACCATATAATCACATCACATACGGTCCTATAATTATATTCACGACACGTCACACATACCATAGTCATCAATACCTATAACTAAGCACATACTTACCCGTGCTGGTGCACACTTTAACACATGCTAACATTTCATTCATATATACCAATCATACCATAATATACTCATCACATCTACACACCTAGTTTAGCTAGCACACATACATTCACACAGGCAAGTCCTTAGTAAATAACTATACCACAAGACCAACACCTATAACTATATACTGGTATAGCGACCCACAATCATGTGCGTAACATAACCAGGCACAAACAATCCTATCACTATACATACATCATCCATCGCTATATTCATGGTAAAACACGCAAACCACAGACATATGTAACAATATACTTAGAGTATACCCACTCAAGCTTGAGTGAGACTCAAAACACATAACAGAATACTCTCTATACGTAACACGGTATCTATACCTATACCAATACCACTCCAATGTATACACATCTACCCATATAACCATATACATACAATAATGTCAATCACACTTAATATTTAGTCAGGTAACACCCACATAGTTCAATCACTTTATATACCATAATAATATTACAGACATCAGCACACGTATAATTATAATACCCTCCCCAATACATGCATTCATCGTATAGTCACACACATGTAACATATATATTCACACCATATCCATCAACCTATAATTAATATACCAACACCTCTACTTATCCATACATAGTTAAGATATGCAATAATTGTGTATACGTCATGGTATACACGCGCACAACACAACATCCCGTAAAGGCAAACAATACCAAACAAATTTATAATCATACTACCATACATATATCACATATATACTCATGCAGCAATTACATAACTACATACACTACTAGTCTATACTCCAATACAATTTCCAATATATATACAGACATTCCTAAAGTGTTATAGCTACCCACACATATATAACTAATATCATCCATACAACTTCATATACATTGAATAACACTGAGTATGTATATATCACACAACATGCAAACATTAATATACTACAGGGGAGTACACTCATACGTGAGTGATACGCCGGGGTTCACACACACGGGTCCACACACTCTACTAATTCATGCACCACAACGATATCGCAATAAAATCAATGAGCTTGCTACTATGCTATGGTTGACACAGGCAACGACGAGCACTACAATAGGAAGGAACCCGAAACCAAAAGCGTAACTAATAAGATCGAAAAGAGCGACTTCAGATTAAGGTGAGGATAAGGAGATAGCTTGGTTAGATGAAACATGGGTATAATTATGAATGTTTAGGTGGGAAAAGAAAGATGTAATGATACTCTTATAGGATATAGGAAAATAGTTTGTAAAAGATATAAGTTAAAATACGAAGAGTACAAAACCGGTCAGACCTCAAAAGTTGGAGTCCTCTTATGCATAGAAAAATATTGGTGGTCGATAAAATGAGTTGTTCGAAATAAGTTTGAGTCATATATAGATAATAAGAAAAATGGTTTATTGGCTTATTGAAAATCATTATAAGGAAGAATAAAACATTCACACGAACATTAAGGATGTAGGTTAGAAATTATTATACGGCAGTAATTTAATATAATTTCGGCAAAAATTTCGAATTTCAATGAATGAGATTAGATTAACTGAAATGTAGAAAATTTAAACTCATGTTAAATGCTTTCAAAGTCTTTAAACTGGTGAGAAATTTAAAATAAATAATATTGAAACTACTTTTAGAGAAACCCGGATTTGCCAAACGAACGGATTTATACAAAGATCTTAAAGTATGAGTACCACGAATCTAAAACTGATATATACAAAAATAATTGAAGTTCTATTTATCTTTGAAGATATTCTAAAGTATGTATGGTAAAAGGCTAAAATGAATTTCGTAGTTTAGAAAAAAATGGTATATCGAATTATCAAAATAGGAATAACGTTTTAAAACCAAAATGCGAGAAATATTGGTTAGCAAATAGCTACGTTAAAAATTACAACCAATAGACTCCAAATTCTATGAAAGGATTTTAACTCAATCGAATAGTGATGAATTAAATATATAAGAAGAGGGTTTTAAAAACAAAATTTATACTGAGCAAAACTTTTAATCAAGGGAAACCGAAAACAATTTTGAAAGAGTCAAACTTGGCAACGGAGGACATTCGAAGGATCAGCGATTATCGTAATGTGGTGATCATGTGAATCGAGGCAAGGAATGTGGTAGTATGATGAATGCGCCTAAATTACGATTCAAAAAAACTACAATGGAATTCTATGGTCAGTAACACCAAAGGGTAGTGATCAGGAAATGATAGAATCAGGGGGTTCTAATTATCGGGTTGACTAAAGGTCAAGAGAAACTTAACACTAAGGCTTTCTAATGAGCTAGAATATATTAGAGACCTCAGGAAAGGTCCTAAGAGAATCAAGATCTTGTTCTGTTGGACCCGAAATCGATGAACCCAAGCTAACGACTAAAGAAGTTCTAGAAGTCTATCATGGTCAGAGCTAGACAAGAACCACTAAGGTAACTCCTAAGACGATTATATCAATCTCTAGCATGGAGTCTAGCTAACTATCAGGGACCTCTAACTAACAAGCACAGACATCTAACTAAGTCTTACTATAGTACTGATCTAATGTATTCCCTACTAAGCTGAGACAGATGTTCGAGCAACACGTCTACCAGCCACCTAAGACATAGGAAACGATAAAAATTAGACTCAAGGCTTATGATTTGGATGTTTTAATTTATTTAATGGAAGTTCTATAATTATTATCGTTTTCCGATAATTCGCAGTTGCAGTGACCTGCATGGGCCACCAATAAAACCTGTCACGACCCGCTTCCCTAAAATGGAGGCGAGGCGTGAAAAGTCCGCTCAGACTTGGAGTTGTGAGGCTCCAGTCTGTAAAGCGTCTGGAATAACTAAGTATAGGTCCTTGCAAATGCGATACAGAACAAAAATAATAATAAAAGAAAAGAGACAGATAATTTTATTCCAATCTCAGAATGTCCACAAATAAAGTCCAACATCACAGAAAAGCCACCAGGCTGAAAAGAGTCCAAAAGGCCCAAGCATGGCCAACAGAAATAACAAACGTACAGAAAAGAAAAAGGCTCTATGCACCAACAACCTAACAAGAACTAAGCTGAAAGCAACGCAGTACTAAGTCTCTACGACTGGTCGCCGGTGTCCTCATACTCCACGTGAATAGTGGACCCAGGCCCAACGTCTACAAATACCTCGTCCTCAGCAACGGGCTCTGGCTCAGCAACTAACACGCGACACCCAAAAGAGACGAGGGCGCATGTCAGCAAGTCTACAAGAGACTTGTGTAAGGAAACTAAAAGAAGGAAAGCAACCTAGCAGTTCTAAAATGTGCGATGACATGGCAGTTTAATGCATGGATGCAACAAGTGAGACAATGCAATAAGTATGACATGTCAGCAAGTATAACATGGCAACAAGTATAACATGACAACAAGTATAACATGGCAACAAGTATAACATGGCAACAAGTATCACATGGCATGGGTAGCAAAGCTACTAAAACATTGCCACAGATTTTACAAGTTAAGTAAACATGTCGTGCTCAGAGTTTACACCTTACAGCTGAAGTGGCTATACGGGCACACTTCTACGCTGAGTGGTCGCTTAACCCTACCCCTCCACGTGTAATCGGGCATTGGCTTTTGACCAACACATGTAGCCCGCTTCTGGATAACAAGTCAGGAAGTGTATTTGGCATAAGGTTGTGCCTGCATCGCAGGTGCCTAGCCTCAACAAGCAAGTACAAGCAGCGTGTGCTAAGAATGCAACATTCAAGCATGGATTGACATCAGGATGCATGACAAGGCATGGGTACTATTAATGTGCGTACAGATAAGGAAATTAAACGTGACAGGCATGGCAGCACAAAAGTAAAGACTGTACAGATATGGAAATTAAACGTGACAGGCAAAAATGCATGAATGACATGGCAGGGTGACAGATCTAGCTTCGTTGTCAAGCTAGATCTTAAAGTTGAGTCTAGGAAATTTATCATTTCGTCGCCTAGTTTATTTTACGCTAAAAACGGGGAATGGCCTAAAACATGGCCTAAACACAAGTTGGCAAGTTTCACTTGCCTACAATCAGTCGTTCTGAAAATACAGTCCAACCAGTCCAATCTACCTATGTGCTCGGATCACCAGCCTACAGTCCCAAATTAAATTATCTTCATTAGTGATTTATCAGACAATTAAAATACCGATTTTTATCTTGATTAGCATGCATGGGTTGGGGGTCCTAAGTGTTCAGAAAGTTACCCTTACACGACGCGAGAGCTACACTGGCGTCATGTATCGACGCCAGGGGTTGGAATAATATAACACGCTCCTAATTTTAGATTCCAAAATAGGTTCCTATGATCAGCGAGCAAGATTCCAATCAGCGAGCAAGAGATCGGTAGACATTTTTACGGCTCCCGGGATGCCGTAACAACGAACCGAGACGAACGGGTCGACGTACATGAAGTCTATGACGTTGAGCATCGTAGGAGAAGATCGTGACGTCGGAAAACACCGCTAGGAGTGGTAGAGGGCTGTCGAAAGATCCCAATAGAGAGAGGGGATGGCGAAGAGGTGATACGACGTGTCGATATGTCGTAATAACACAAAACAGCGGAAACACTCGCTGTTTCGAGTCAATAGAGACTGAGGGCTGCCCACGGCTGATTAAAGGTTGCGGGGGAGGTAAACACGCCGGAGGGGTGCGTGGGCGGTGGCAGCGACGGCGGTAGCGGTGGAGGCGGCCGCTGCAAGCTGCTGCTGCTGCTGCTGCGCGATCTGTTGCAGAAGCTGCGGCCTGCAGGCTAGGGGAACGCCGGCAATCGGCTCAGGCATCCTGCAGCAGTCGGGGGTGTGGTCCAGGCTTGGTCAGCGATGGGTTTAGGCGAAGAGCGCAAGGACGAGGGGCGCTGGAGAAGGCTGCTTGCGTAAAAAAAGTGGGAGGCGACGGTTTCTATTTGTTGGCTGTGAGTTGAGAATAAGATGGGTTAAAAATAATACCCTAGGGTTTTTTATATAGGGGAAACAAGGGCAGAACGTGGGGGCTAGGGCTGGAAACGTGGGCTACTAGCCTAGGGCTAGGTTAGGGTTAATTAGGGTTAAAAGGATTTTTTATTATCAATTAATAAAATGAAAACTAGAGGGGGTCTCTCTCTCTCTCTCCACATGGATGCGGCCAAGTTCAAAAATGAGGCTGAGTCAACAAAGTTTGAATGTATAATATTATTAAAATTATTAGGGGTATAAGCCAAGTAAAACTTAGGGTTAAACCGATATCTAAACTGGGGAAAAAGTGAAAGTAGGTCAAACGAAGCCCAAAAAATTATGAAATAAATACTGAGGGGACCGGGACGATGATCGAAAGAAAGCTAAGGAGACGGATCACAATTTCGATGACGAGAAATGAAATTAAAAATAAAAATGCCTCACAACAAAAGTGAAAATCACGATGTCTCTTCAAACAAAGTCAAATCATGGGGGAACGACCCGTGAAATGACGTTTCAAATTAATTCCACAATTTAATACTCTTCGAGAGGGTCACAATGACATATCACACTATAGGGTTCAGATTCAAGGTCTAAAATAAATACGTGCACGAACAAGATTACGTGCACGAAAAGCGTACAAAGGATACGGGGTCCAAAGGCGACAGTAATTCCAATTTGGGCACACGTCGGGGGTCGGCTTGCTAATGATTCAACCAAGGTGCTACTGCCCTATCGACTCAATGGCACGACCCACATACAAAGCAACAAAACTAATCAGGTACCCGTAATTGCTATACGCACAGCCGTATAACGAATAGTGAGAACATACAGTGACAATATAGGAACGTCCCGGTAAAATTTGGAGGTCAGATAGCAGCATCAAAAAATGACTGACAATAAGGGTGATCATCCCACCGCAACAAATTGGTCCAGAAGTTGCACGGCTAACATACAAAATCTCGTGGATGATCCAATGGCCGGTGTTGATGGGTAAGGGGTCTTGTCCACGGATCCTGTAGTGAGACATGGCATACAGAAAGAAAAGCTCGTCCCTAGACACCGTGGAAACATCCACGCAGGAAAAGATGGTGTTGGCAAAGAGGCAATGGGTGAAGCGGTAACATGGGTGTATGATGTAGGAGGCAAGTGCCTCCGATGGGAAGGATGGATACCTGGTGAATCTTTGCCAAACGCCGTCGTCCCGGAAGTAAGAATAGATTTCAGACCGATCATGAGTTGAACATTCAACATAACGATCGGAGAGAGGGAAATTTAGCGAATTGTTAAGCTCGACAAAAGTCATTGTAAAGTCAGAGTTAGAAGCGCGGAAAGTGAATCCCCAATCATACACGTCGAGAGAAGAAAGGAACTCAAGTGTGAGATTCTGATGTGTGTGGGAAAAAGCACACAGAAGGAAATTGCACCAAATGCATTCGAAAAGTTTGGCGATGTCGCTAAAAACTCTGAGAGATTCGAGTGTGGGGCGATGATGAAAAAGGGTACGTCGTATGGGGCGATGAAGAAGGGCGTGCAAACGTGCGGATTGTTCTTCAAATGAAGGATTAATGCCAAGGTAAGAAGGGGGAAAAGGGCCATGCAGGTTGCGTCTGCATGATGATGATGCTGGCTCTTTTCCTTTCCTAGACATGGTAATGACGTGGGGGAAGAACAATAACGTGGGGGAGGGTGTCTACGATGATGATAAAACAGATGTTGTAGGCAGACACAAATTCAAGACATTGCACATAAGAAAAGAGACATAAAGTTTGGAAAGAGGTTACCCGACAATGATGCACGCCCAAGCTCCTGAGAGATCCCACACTGTATGATGGAGTGATTTGGGGAACCATCGCTCGCTAAACCAACAAGAACTGAAATTTCGAAAATTGGGGGCTAGGGTTAGGGTTTGTGTGATTTGCGGGTGAATATGGTCAATGGGAGGGTTTTGATGGTGGGGGAAATGTCGGAATAAGTGGGGAAAGGCAATTGGGAGTAGTGAGAGTGAGGAAAGAGATTGATTAAGAGGAAGGCGAAATCAATCGTTCGAAGAGGAATTTCTGGACATCGGGGGAATGAAGTCGGGTAAGGGGGTATGTAGATATAGGGGTAGGCGAAACGATCGGGTGAAAGGTGACCCTATCGGTTGGGTCGATTTTCGAAATTCTCTTGTGGATCAACAGCTACAGGTGAACCGATCTGGTGAGATTTCACCCGATCGGTTGACCGCTCCCCAAATTTCCCGAGCGCTCTGTCATCTCCACCCGGTCAGCGACCATGTCACGCCCCGCTTCCCAAAACGACGGAAGCGAAACGTGACTAAGGCCCGCTTGGGCCGGAGCTGTGAAGCTCGGTCCCAATAAGCGTTTGTAGGGGTACCATTTCAAAAAATTTCAGGTTCTTGCATTTATAAAAAATTGGAACAACAGAAAGTACAGAAAGGAGGTTGCATTCATTAATAATAAGAGATAATATCCAGAGAGTACAAATTCTGAAAAGGAGCCAAGCATGGCTACAATACAGAAAAGGAACTAATGGTGCTACGCACCCAACCTAAAACAGAAAGCAAAATGGTGCTACGCACCCAAACTAGAAAGTGACTGAACCTCCAAAGTCAGCAACAGAGGAACCTCTAAGACTGGTCCTCACTCGAGTCGTACTCCTGATCAGCAACGCACTCTTGCTCCAAGTCCTCTGGTACCGGCTCCGGATCTACTAACCCTGTCTCGGTACCTGATGTACAAACACCAAGAGAAAGTGGTTGTACGTCAGGCGAAGTCTGCAAGTAAACGTGAGAAGACTCCATTGCAAGGTGTATAACATTTTAAGGTTGACATTTTAAAAGTTGTTTACATGGTGATGATGCAACAGCATGGCAGATATGTATATGTGCAAGAAAGTAAATACAACACTAAAAAGTAAACATGACAGGCAATAGCTATAGTGTGTGCTACTGGCGACAAGACTAGACTAGACGGGACAAGTCAAGACAAGACAAGTGTGTGTCATGAAGGGTTCACGCCTTACGGTTTGAGGGGGATCAGATCCTCTCCCGGTCCGCACGCTCAACCCTACCCAATCCCAAGTGCACAAGACAAGACATGATAAGGGATCACTCACTTACTCGGTGAGTGCATATTCGTCCGCATGCTTATGTATCGTGACAAGGGTTCACTCTCCCTAGCTTGGAGAGTGCCCTATTCGCCCGCAGGCTTATCCATTACCAATCGTGACAAGGGATCACTCTCTCTAGGTTGGAGAGGCCAAATAAAATAAGCACACGAAAAGAGTCGTACGCGTAGAAAATACTACGGTCGGAAAGCTGCCGTTACATTCTACCCACCTTAGAAATGATTCCGTCCTCGAAATCACTTATACTTATATTATTATCTATATACACTCATGCCTATAACTCCCATATTCCACATAATGATCACTAATCCTATAACTCCAAACAACGTTCCTCAAATAATCCATCATAACCCGTCTCTCCAGTGGCTAATGCTACAACTAGAATCACACCTTAACACTTAACTATAAATCCACATTACTGTCTACAATTCAACAATCATCACGTCCCCAATTTATTCTCCATCATATTAACTCATAAACTCATCCTCCGTAATCTATGAACCATCAAGCCACATCTATCCTTACCCCTAGTATCTAATCTCATAATCATATTAAATCTATCTTCATAACATCCATCCGTATCAACATGTCACGTCATCTCCAATGCCTTCTCACCTCAACTTAATAATCAAGTCTTGATGATTTTAAATGTTCACCTCATTTCATGATCACTCTAAATCGTACTATCCCTTCCTAGCTATTCTTATCTATCACTCGTCCACGTTTCGGATCGATTAAGTACTCATCTCCCTGTATAAAATTTCATCCAACCAGAATTCTCCATTGAGTCCGTCACACATTTGTATTATAAATAAGTCTTGGACACCTCATTCTTCTCATCCAAAGAAATCTAATCTAATATCTTTGTGTTCCAAAATCAACTATCCATCGGCACAACATATCTCATCTCACTCTAAGCCTACCTGCAAACATGACCCTATAACAATAATAGCTATTACGAACAATATCATAACAATCAAACATAACACTCCCGAAGAGGGGAGGAAAGGAAGTTTAAGGCCAATGACATATTTTAAAACATTTGGAAAAACGTGTGGAGTTGTGGTATTGGATGAGGGAAGATAGGGGTTGTGATCTTGTGTGCTAGTCTCCATCCAATACACAAGAGACAATCATTAAGATCCTAAGGGTAGCAGACTCAAACAGGTCCACACACTCTACCTATATACATGCACCACGACGACATCACAAGAACTAATGGGTCCACTACTAAACTAGAGTTGACACTAGCAACGACAAGCACTAAAACCTAAACAATTGGAAGGAAGCCGAACCCAAAAGCGAAACGAACCAAGATCGGAAAGAACGAGTTCAAATAAGGCGAGATAAAGAGATAGTTGGTTAGGTGGGAAAAATATTGCTTAAAATAATCAAGTAGATGAAAGAAGAATTACGTGTAAAATATGGTACCATATATATATATATATATATATATATATATATATATATATATATATATATATATATATATATATATATATATATATATATATATATACTAGTCATAACCCGTGCCCATAGGGCACGGCGAAGTTTGTCTCCCGAGTGCGAAACCGAGGAGGACAGTCGGTGAACAGGTGAAATGGTGACATGATAATCATCTCCCAAATGCATTTTTATTCCTCCAATTAAGACATTTTGTTTTCAAATGGGAGATCATTATTTTTGGCATTCAGAAAGGTAGCTTGTTATCTTTCCTATACAACCATATCAAAGAAAATCTAACCTTAGGGAATTGTGTTGCTATCTGTATGTTTCCGCCCAACGTTTACTGTAAACTAGCATTAAAACAGGATTGAAAAGAAATTATATCAATTAAGCGTGTGTCCTCTTAATTGAGCGATATCAATTAAGCGTGTGTTCTCTTGATAACATCCCTCTTTTATAATATAGATATCTCTTATCCAATTTCTCTTGTCCAATATCTCTTATCCAATTTCTCTTGATAACATCCCTATTTTATAATATAGATATCTCTTATCTAATTTCTCTTGTCCAATATCTCTTATCCAATTTCTCTTGATAACATCCCTCTTTTATAATATAGATATCTCTTATCCAATTTCTCTTGTCCAATATCTCTTATCCAATATCTCTTGATAACATCCCTCTTTTATACTATAGATTTCTCTTGATAACATCCCTCTTTTATAATATAGATATCTCTTATCCAATTTCTCTTGTCCAATAACTCTTGTCCAATTTCTCTTGATAACATCCCTCTTTTATAATATAGATATCTCTTATCCAATTTCTCTTGTCCAATATCTCTTGTCCAATTTCTCTTGATAACATCCCTCTTTCATAATATAGATATCTCTTATCCAATTTCTCTTGTCCAATATCTCTTGTCCAATTTCTCTTGATAACATCCCTCTTTTATAATATAGATATCTCTTATCCAATTTCTCTTGTCCAATATCTCTTGTCCAATTTCTCTTGATAACATCCCTCTTTTATAATATAGATATCTCTTATCCAATTTCTCTTGTCCAATATCTCTTGTCCAATTTCTCTTGATAGCATCCGTCTTTTATAATATAGATATCTCTTATCCAATTTCTCTTGTCCAATAACTCTTGTCCAATTTCTCTTGATAACATCCCTCTTTTATAATATAGATATCTCTTATCCAATTTCTCTTGTCCAATATCTCTTGTCCAATTTCTCTTGATAACATCCGTCTTTTATAATATAGATATCTCTTACCAAATTTCTCTTGTCCAATATCTCTTGTCCAATTTCTCTTGATAACATCCCTCTTTTATAATATAGATATCTCTTATCCAATTTCTCTTGTCCAATATCTCTTGTCCAATTTCTCTTGATAACATCCCTCTTTTATAATATAGATATCTCTTATCCAATTTCTCTTGTCCAATATCTCTTGTCCAATTTCTCTTGATAACATCCCTCTTTTATAATATAGATATCTCTTACCCAATTTCTCTTGTCCAATAACTCTTGTCCAATTTCTCTTGATAACATCCCTCTTTTATAATATAGATATCTCTTATCCAATTTCTCTTGTCCAATATCTCTTGTCCAATAACTCTAGTCCAATTTCTCTTGATAACATCCCTCTTTTATAATATAGATATCTCTTATCCAATTTCTCTTGTCCAATATCTCTAGTCCAATTTCTCTTGATAACATCCCTCTTTTATAATATAGATATCGTTTATCCAATTTCTCTTGTCCAATATCTCTTGTCCAATATCTCTTGATAACATCCCTCTTTTATAATATAGATATCTCTTATCCAATATCTCTTGTCCAATATCTCTTGTCCAATTTCTCTTGATAACATCCCTCTTTTATAATATATATATCTCTTGTCCAATTTCTCTTGTCCAATATCTCTTGTCCAATTTCTCTTGATAACATCCCTCTTTTATAATATAGATATCTCTTATCCAATTTCTCTTGTCAAATATCTCTTGTCCAATTTCTCTTGATAACATCCCTCTTTTATAATATAGATATCTCTTATCCAATTTCTCTTGTCCAATATCTCTTGTCCAATTTCTCTTGATAACATCCCTCTTTTATAATATAGATATCTCTTATCCAATTTCTCTTGTCCAATATCTCTTGTCCAATTTCTCTTGATAACATCCCTCTTTTATAATATAGATATCTCTTATCCAATTTCTCTTGTCCAATATCTCTTGTCCAATTTCTCTTGATAACATCCCTCTTTTATTATATATTTTTTTTTTTGGCGAGTGAAGATAGTCTATATTAATAAGCTCAAAAATTTACAAAACAATTGCACAAGTAAAAACTAGTAGGTAATAAATAGGATGGGGATAGGGCACAAGCGCCGTCACCCACCACTAAAAATTATCTACCGCCTTACTTTGCAAGAAAATATGTACAGAGATACAATCCAAATCTAAAAAGAAAAAACTATCCCACATCAAGTAAACCCCAATTGGATAGGGGAACCTGATTTGAAGCCTCATCCATATTCAGTAGGCGAAGAGAAGCTCTAACATCAAATGCCAACTCCTCAAATAATATAGTCTTCCCCTTGAATTTATTTTCGAAAATGCGTTTGTTGCGTTCCTTCCATATGAACCAAACCAAGGATGCTAGAGTAGATTTTGCCAACACATTTACTGGATCCTTCTTACCATATGTAGCACGAAATAAGTCACAAACTCCTTTGATAGTTACCGGGACAATTCCTTTGAAGCACATCTTTAAAAGACACCTTGTTAGCAAGTATTTGGAATAATCACACTCGAAGAAAAGATGTGATATGCTCTCAGGAGCATTTGCAGAACAAAGCACGCATTGACTATCATTGATGATACCCATTCTCATTAGGAGTTCTCTGGTAGGGAGTTTATTGTGAATGGCTCTAAGTAATGTAAGGGAATATTTTGGGATAGCATGAGGATACCAAACCGAGTCACATAGGCCGAAGGTCTCACCTGCCGCTCGCGAACCAGTCCAAGCCGATCTTAGAGAGAACTCCGGCCCTGGAATCCACATCCATTCATCCGGACCTTCCTGTAGATTGATATTTTGTAATAAATGCCTCACACCGTCAATATCAGGTATATTACTCCATCCCTCGCCATCCCAGAAATCGCTTACCCGAGCCATTTCATAGCCTTGGGCCGGAACATGCACAAGATATAGCGGGCCATTCGGGAGCCAATTGTCATACCAAAAGGAAGTTGTCCTGCCATTCTTGACAACCCGTTTTATTAGTTTCTGAGAGTGAATACGGCATTTCAATAAGAACTTCCAGGACCCAGAATCAGTGGGTTTTGCTTTTGCATAATAAAAACCATACTTAATAGAGCCATGTTGCTTCCCCAAGAATTTAGCCCAGATACCCTTAGTAGATAAAGCACGCCATGTCAGCCGAACCCCAGAAGCCACATTCAAATCATCCAGAGATCTTAGTCCAACTCCCCCTTCTTTTTTTGGGACACACATGTCCTTCCAGGCCCAAGTGCAAAGCTTACCACAAATAAATTTCCTGCAAGCAGAATTAATGGCCCTAATAACCGAGGGTGGCAGAGAATATGCCTGCATCCAGAATGCCACCATGCCATAGATTACCGTTCGCACCAACTCAATCTTCCCTGCAATAGATAAGAGGGAGGAAGACCATCCCATAAGCCTTTTCTTACACTTATCCACAAGCCTACCAAACATTGAAGCCTTGGGATACTTAGAAGAAAGGGGAAGTCCCAGGTACATATTAAAGGAGGAAACCCTACGAATCCCCAGGATATCAGAGAGATTACCAGAATTCCGAACTCCTTTACTATAAATTACCGAACTTTTGTCCCAATTAATCTGCAATCCGGAGAAGAGCTTGAACCTTTCCAACAAATCTTTAAGGCCATAAAAAGAGTGGGAGTTTGCCCTGCAGAAGAGGAGTAAATCGTCTGCGAAGAGGAGATGGGAAATAGATCCAGTTCTACGCAAGGGTTGGATAGATCCAGAAGATTCAGCTTGGGACATTAGAAGTGTAAAAGCTTCCATGACAAGCACAAATAGGTATGGCGAGAGGGGGTCCCCCTGTCGAAGCCCTCTATTAGAATTAAAATACCCAGCTGGGGAGCCTTCCACAAGCACTGAAAACATAGGGGTAGCAATACAAAAGGAGAGCCAATTTATAAATTTATGAGAGAATCCCATTTGATGCAGGATGAAATATATGAATTCTCTATTTACGCTGTCAAAAGCCTTACGGAGATCTAGTTTGATACACGACCTAGATCCCATGGGATTACTAAAGTCCCTGATCTGCTCATGAGCAATAAGTGTGCAATCAGCCAACAACCTGCCCTTCAGGAAAGCAGCCTGATTAGGTGAAATTAATTCTGAGATAACAGGCTTCAATCTATTACATAAGATTTTGCTAATAATCTTATATAAGACGTTGCAACATGCAATCGGGCGATAATCACCTAAACAGGAAGCATTAGCATTCTTTGGGATGAGTGTGAGGAACGTGTGATTCACAGACTGAGGAAAGCTACTAGTCTGAAAGAAAGAGGATACTCCCAAAAATACATCATTACCTATTACCTCCCACTCCTGTTGGAAAAAATGAGCATTGAATCCGTCGGGCCCCGGAGATTTATCCTTGCCAATTTGGAATACCGCATTCCTGACTTCAGTATAAGAGACAGGCCTGTCTAACCAACTCATAGCTTCAGGAGTGAGCAATCGTTTTGGAATCAAATTCGGAAAGACATTCCAGTAGTCTTCTTGATGATAGAGATTCGTGTAGTAGAGAGACGCCTCAGCACGAATAGTATCAGTATTAGTACTTCTTACTCCAGTACACGTAACCAAGTGATTGAGGGAATTTTGAGACTGTCTAGCTTTCATTGACGAATAGAAGAATTTAGAGTTTCTGTCCCCAAGGGTTAACCAACTTTGGCGACTTTTTTGGCGGAGATCCTCCTCTTCCAGCCTCAAAGCTAACACCAAGTCCCGAAGTGCCGCACTCTCTGCATTCTGGAGAGAAAGGTTGCAATACAAATTGGGATTTGATTGGAGAATCTTCAAATTGTCACGGCATCTGGTGCTAACAAAGGCCGCACGATGTGTAGCAGCCCACTCTTTCAAAATGATCTTGAGTGACCTCAGATTAGAAGTTAGACATTGCATTGGGGAGGAATCATGGAACACTCTTCGGTCCCAAAAGTTACGCACCAACTCCTTAAATCCTGGCAAGGAAACCCAAGAATTATAGAATTTGAACGGCTTTGGATAAGAAGTTACCTTTGGAAGGAGATATGCAATCATCGGAGTGTGATCACTTGTGCTAGCAAGTAGATATTCATAAAAAGAATGTGGCAACATGTCAAGCCAGCGAGCATTACAGAGAATGCGATCAAGACGAGCAGATATACGAGAGCCACCAGATCTTCTGTTATTCCAGCTTTGGTTACAACCACTGTTTTTAAGCTCAAATAGTTGGCAACTATTAATACAGTCATTGAAATCATCCATAGACGACACATCTACCGCTCGGCCACCCACTTTTTCATTGGTTAGCCGAACACAGTTAAAGTCGCCACCAACAATCCAAGGAGTATTAATTAGAGCACTCGAGTCATGAACCAGATTGTTCCATAGGTTGGTTCTTGAGCATGCAACATTAAAGCCGTAAACGGCAGTGAGCCCCAACACTAATCCCGCCGAATTAGTGAGCTTAATAGATATATGCTGAGGAGAGGTAGAAATAGCGGTATACTTCCATACCTTTAGGTTATAGTAAATGACAATACGTCCCCCTTTATGTTGATTTCGATTATCCAGACTACTCCAGTCTACCGCAAAACATCTATCAATTCGGTAGGAGTTATTTGCTTCCACTTTAGTCTCTAAAAGACACACAACAGTAGGATTTAACTTGCGCAAAGTTATCTTCAAATCAGCACGCCTCGATGTGTTATTTAGACCCCTGGTATTCCAAAATAATATAGACATTATAAAGGTTGAGTTGAAATTGTGGAAGAGATTACCCTGATTAGGAGGCAATCCGAGAACTCCGACGAACTGGAGAGGGGGTAACCTGGACCTTCCTACCCTTTGCAAGAGAAAGCTCCTTAGCCAGGGAAGCTTGTTCGTCAGCCCATTTAGGATTAGAAATTGTCAGGATGATGGGTGGGTCAGGTTCACATGACTCCTGATCCGTACAGTTTCCAGATTGAGCCGCTTGTTCGACGACAGGGGGAGCATTACTTCGGCGACGCATTTTAGTGACCATCCTTAGAGTATGAACAGTGCACAGTAAATTGGATACGCTGACTTGCTTACGCACGAGTCCAGATCTGTCGACTATTACTGAGCGGCTGGATTCCCCAAGCTCGTGAACTGATGTAGAGTGAAAGGTAGCGTTAACGTCCAACTCCTCAGTTGGAGATTTGCCCAAAGAAGCAGCTAGAGGCTCATTATCTCGAGTACAAGCTGGGGGACATTTGGAAGCATTGGTGGCCGAAACATTCAAATGGCACTGAGATTCCAGGTGCCCAAAACAAACACAGGCTCCACACCTGGGGGGCTCCCCCTCATACTTTACGTCAATTGAAATTGTGCTAAGATCATCCAACTCAACAGGGACCAATCGCTTAAGATTATTACAAGCATTTACTTCCACAAGACAACGAGCATAAGATATTCGATCCAAATTGGCTGTAGCCTTGTCAAGACAAATAGGTTTCCCCACAACACTTGCAATTGAGTTAAGGATATTTAGGGTCCACATCGATAAAGGGAGGTTATGAAACTGTACCCAAACCGGGACGGCCGTAAGGATATCTCTATCATGTTTGATAGACGGCGTCCAATTTTGCAACACCACAAGACGACCGTCAAAGAGCCAAGGCCCCCCATGCAAAATTGAATCGCGATCCTCCTCATTCTCAAATCTGAAGTAAAAATAGCCATTTTCCCTTGAGAAAATACGTAATCCTCCCTTGATACGCCAAAGACGTTCCGTCCACGCTTTAATTTGGCCGAAATAAGGCACGTCACCTAAGACGTAACCCACAAGAGTGTTTTGCCAACGAGCCGATCCTATCAAGATGTCAGCATCCGCAACTTTGGCTTTTTCGACCCCGTCGACGGTCAGTGGGGGGACGAAGCTCATCACCAACGGATCAGCATACTTACGCCTATTAGCGCAGATATCCACCCAAGAGCGCTTATCATCAGTAGAGGAGACATGAAATTTTGTCTGTGGCCTGGGAGGAACATTTGCCTGATGATTACCTTGGACCCCGCTACCCAAATTTCTCCTGATGAAGCCCCGATGGAAGGATCGGAAATCGCCCTTACCTTTGCCGAGATTTCTCGAACTAGGGATGCTTGAGGCTCCTTGAACCAACGCTGATTTACCTTTTCTCCGATGGGAAACTAAGCGCCAAGCTGAATCTGGGAGGTCGCCGCTCGGGATGGTGCTATCACCGATGACCTGGATGCCCGCCGCTCCTGTGATGGATCCCGCCGCTCCTGTGTTGGCTTCCGCCGCTCCTGTGATGGTTCCGATGGAGTTGAGACCCGAGTTGATGGAGGCCGCCGCGATAGGGTTAGGGCGCCGCCGCAAATCGCTCGTCTGACCTACCATCTTTATGTATACTTTTTTTTTATTATATATATATATATATATATATATATATATATATATATATATATATATATATTTGGCGAGTAAATAGAAAACTTTATTAATATCAAAACCATATACAAAAGAATTGGGGGATCGCTCCCTTGCACTAGAAGATAGAAGAGAGAAAGGGGAGAGGGCACAAGCGTCGTCACCCTTTACAAACCAATATCAGCTAAAGCAAAGAATTGATCCAACCCAACAGAGAAGATGTATACACAAGTCAGCCCGTATCTATAAAGCCCCAGTTCGAGAAAGGCGTTGTGTCAGATGCCTTATCAAGAGCCAGGTCTCTCAGGGAGATAGTAACATCAGCAACAATGTCCTCGAACAGCAAAGTCTTCCCCAATGATTTGGACTCGAAGATCCTCTTATTTTGTTGTTTCCAAATATGCCAGACCATGGTCGCCAGGGCAGATCTAGCGAGGACTCCAACCGGATCAGATTTTTTATACGTAGATATGATCCAGTCGCACACACCCGATAGATTTGTAGGGACAATACCAGTAAACCCAAGTTTAAGAAGACTTCTCGTAAGGATATAATGGGAGTACTCACACTCAAAGAATAGATGTGAGACGCTTTCCTGTATATCAACATCGCAGAGAACACAGTTATTGTCTGAAATAATCCCCCACTTGGCGAGGATATCTTTGGTCGGCAACTTCCCCTGAAGAGCACGCAAGAGGGATAAGGCCATCTTTGGAACGTGGAGACTGTACCAGAGAATTCCATCATATGTAAATTTCGGCCTCTGGTTGCGAGAACCATTCCAAGCCGTGCTATAGGAAAATTTCGGCCCAGCTGCCCATTTCCAGCTATCCCCAAGCCGGCCAAGGGAAATGCTTTGCAGATCCGGAAGGAGGGGTTGGATCTCGGGTGTATTGCGCCAACTTCCATCATGCCAATAGTCCCGAATCACAATGGACTCGGCCCCTAGCGGAGGGGGATAAAGGAGATGCAGAGGGCCTTTGGCATGCCAATTGTCAAACCAGAATAAGGTGGTGCTCCCATCCCCAATAGTGCGCTTTATTAAATTCTGAGAAAAGCACCGGTTCCTTAGCATATATTTTAGAGTGCCTGAATGTAGAACCATTGGCCGCATGCTGAAGAATTCTTTAGTGGCTAGGTCATTACGCCCCCTCATGTGCATTGCCCATAATCCCTCGGAATTTAGGAATCTCCAAGTAAGTCTAACGCCCGATGCCGCATTCAAATCCTGTAGTTGCCTCAACCCCACTCCTCCTTCCTTCTTTGGTACACATGATTCCTTCCAGGCCCAAATATTAAGCTTGCCCCAAATGAATTTTCTGCAAGCCGAATTAATGGATCTAATGACAGAAGCCGGAATGTGTGTGTGTGTATATATATATATATATATATATATATATATGTTATGAATCAACTACCGGGGAAGGAGCCCCCATCTCTTTATTTATAGGCAATGGGGAGAATACAAGATGGGTTTACAATGATATGGGACTATCTCTAGGATAGCCCAGAATCTCAACCAACCCGGTTAAATAACCGTTCACAACACTCCCCCTTATCCAGCCATAGGTGTGGACTCTGCTCGTGAATACTTCAGGATTCTGAGCGTAGGAGAGTCTCACATGGGGTGGATACTTCAAGATCCCGAGTTGGTGAGATTTGCCTCATTAAAACCTTTAGCTATGGAAAACCCAGTGGGAAAAACCATAGTTAAGGAAAAAGAGTACAAATGCTCTTTAACTCCCCCTGATTTGTACAAGTGACTATGTGTAGGATCCTGCCAAAACAGAGTTAGGATCGATAAATAAAGTTGAGACTTACGCTTGCGTATGCGGCATGATAGTCTCGGAACATTGCCTTCGGATTCGCCACGACGGATCGAGTCTTCTCACAAATGGAGTAAGGCTACTAAATCCACAATCTAAATCTCTACTTTAGATTAAGAACTTGGATAGAGGGAGATGAAGTATTTCGGCAGAGCTTCGCTAGAATAAAAATGCATGCAAGAATGCCATGCAAAATCTTAAGGAAAATGGCTAACCCTTAGGTCTTATTTATAGCCCCCAAGGTAGTTATTTTAGGAGCAATTGTTCCTTTGGAACAATTTAACTAAGGTGTACCAACGTACATGGCATATTATAAGCTTAAGTTGTACCATATGCATGGTACAATATAAGCTTAAGATATTACCCCTTTATTAGCCATATGTCGCATGCATTTATGCACATATAATGCGACTTTCCCATCAATCTAGAGATCCTCTCCGCAAGGGAACATATTCCCTTTGCGTACGACTTCGTGTACGCGACGTTCGAGGTCCGTATTCCCTCGTACATCCCCTACAAGGGTGTACTAACGTCTTCCATATCCAACATCTCCCACTCACACTTGAGGGGATTGTACGAGAACGTCTTTCTCTTAGTTCTTTCATCTATCATACCGAGAAATAGACCGTGCGACCGTCATGCGCATAGAGTCTGTTGTTGTGCACTTGTTAGAGATACACAACGACCTCGAAGGTGCAAAGTTGAGTAGTTCAACGCATGCTTTACCCTAGATTATTTCTTCACATTTCTTATACTTTATATTCAACAATTGAATCCCATCTGGATTACAATTGGCTGGCCAGCTTTGAATCATTTAAAGTCCAAATGTGAATATGAAATCAATCTTCCTCTTCTTGCGAACCTTCTGATCTTGACTTGATTCGCTTTTCTAACGTGTCCCGCCGAGCCGAATTACCATAGCCCATTAGCAACACGCTAAGATAGCGATCATCTCGTCAAATCTAAAGGAACCAATTAGAGTCCTTGAGGGTAAGAGTTAAGACCCATATGGCCTTTGAGTCTCACATAATAGCAAACACTATTGCTACTAACTCAGTGGTCGAAATGCATACGTGGTATGAACACGTATTACAACATCACTCCTTTCCCAGGGAGAGTATGTCTTAATGATGTTGTACGGATGAAAGATCAGACACCACAGTGCCTATCTTTTGAGTCCCCTTACTACTCAGGAAATATTCCCGGACTCTCATCCTGCATAAGACAGATAGGATTAAAAAATCCAATGAGATCTTTATATCCTTGTGATACAGATCTCAGATCTTTTGTAAGCATCCATATGATGCAGATCTTTCATTC
The DNA here is from genome assembly GCA_030789695.1 of Scilla litardierei. Taxonomy (NCBI): domain Eukaryota; kingdom Viridiplantae; phylum Streptophyta; class Magnoliopsida; order Asparagales; family Asparagaceae; genus Scilla; species Scilla litardierei. The sequence continues at coordinate 217,780,545 of CM061141.1, read as the reverse complement.
GACTATCTTGTTAAAGTCATGACTCTAAATCATTCGTCTAATGATTTTTACTTTAAACTAGTCTCATCTCTATCTTATCCATCTGATAAGATAAGGCGGTTGCTCATGTGAGAGAGCCAACCTTAATCTGTCCGACATACACACAATTCAGCTGAGATTTCAAAAATGTACACAAACATTTCTTAAGAAATTCATATGCAATGTTTGAAAAAGAACTTATTCTTTTATTAAATTTGATCTTTCTCAGACATGGGAATATATATTGGTACAACTCAGCTCTTACGCAATCCTTGGGATGATAATTGTTTATAAAACACATTTCTGGGGATCGCTTTCGTAAGCTGATCCTCTATCATCTCATGCGTAGATATGTACCTTATGTCTACCTTCTTGGTTTTATCATAGTCTTTTGCAAATCTGCAGTTCCTTTAAGATACTGCATTATCCTCTTAACCGCTTTCCAGTGTTCTTGCCCTGGGTTGGATTGGTAACGACTTACCATTCCAACGGCAAAACAGATGTCCGGTCTTGTATGCATCATAGCGTACATAAGACTATCAACTGTACTGGAATATGGAACTTTTTCCATAATTTTCTTTTCCTTTTGGTTCTTTGGACATGATTTCAGATATAAATTATCGCATCTGCTTATAGGAGTATCAATTGGACTTGCAGTCCTACATATTAAACCGTTCTAGAACCTTCTTTATATAAGTCTCTTGTGAAAGAGAAAGAAGTTTCTTTGAACGATTCCTTGAAATCTTAATTCCAAGGATATATATGTCTTCCCCATGTCTTTCATCTCAAAACTGATGAAAGTCAAGCCTTGATATCCATCACAAAGCCCTTGTCATTTCTGGTTATTAAAATGTCATCTACATATAGAGACATAATAACATGCTTGCTTCTAATCCTCTTGATATATACGCAGTTATCTTCATCAAGCATGGAAAATCCATTTGATAAGACAACTTCTTGAAATCGTATATACCATTGCCTCGAGGATTATTTAAGACCATATATGGACTTACGAAGTTTTCAAACCTTATGTTCGTTTCCTTCTTTTACAAACCCTGTTGGTTGTTCCATATAGATCTCCTCGTCCAATTCTCCATTGAGAAAGGCAGTCTTTACATCCATCTGATGTAATTCAAGGTATAAGCAAGCTACCATTGCCAGAATCAGGTGAATCGAGGTAAAACGCACAACAGGCGAGAAGGTCTCTTCGTAGTCTATCCCTTCCTGTTGCGTAAAACCTTTCGCGACAAGGCGAGCTTTATATCTATGCTTGATCTTGAGAACCCATTTGTTCCCAATTGCTCTATGTCCTCTGGGTAAGTTAACTAAGTCCCAGACTTGGTTAACTTTCATGGATTTCAATTCCTCCTTCATCGCTTCCATCCATTTGTCTTTTGCAGGGTATGATACGGCCTGTTTGAAAGTAGCAGGCTCGTCATCATCTTGTAGTAAAGTCATAAAGGTTTGCAGAAATTCATCCTCAAATCTTATAGGAGCCAACCTTGTACGACTACTACGTCGTATTTGAGATTCTTCAAGTCCTTGTTGACTCGAATTTAGATCAATTCTAATATCACTCCCACTTGGAATGTCGTTAGAATTGCTCCCACTTGGATCATTATTCCCGTATGGAATAGGATAATCGTCATTCGTATAATCCATTGATGAAGGTTGAAACGTATTTTCGTTTTCACCAAGAATTCTCCCACTCGAATGAGGTAATCCTTCTTGATCATAAATCTCAAATAGAGATAAGTCCTGACTTATCTCGCCCTGTCTTGGAAACTCGTTTTCCAAGAAAGTGACATCCCTCGACTCAAACTCAATTAGCCCACCATTGTCTTCCTGACTAACAAAAGCATAACCTTTGGAGTTTTTTACGTATCGTTTAAAGATACATTTCCTTCCCCATGGCCCAAGTTTGCCATATTTATGGGAGGAAATATGTGCGTAGAATGCACGACCCCAAGGTTTCAAAATGTTTAAGTCAAGAGACCTTTGGTTCCACAACTCATAAGGAGTGGAGCTAACTGATTTCGAGGGTACGCGGTAATGAAAACGGCCGTCAATAATGCATCACCCCAAAAGGTGATTAGCAAGTTAGCTTGCGCCATCATTGAACGGACCATTTCCATTAAAGTCCTATTTCTCCTTTCTGCAACACCTGTTTTGTTGAGGAGTATAAGGCATAGTTACCTGATGTACCATGCCTTCTTCATCACAAAGTTCCTTAAAACTTGTTGATTGATATTCACCGCCTCTTATCGGTTCGCAATACCTTAATCTTGCGATCTAATTGATTCTCCACTAAACTCATATAGTTTTTAAAGCAAGCCAAAGCTTCACTTTTGTGGGATATCAAATAGATATGTCCGAATCAGGTGAAATCATCAATAAAAGTGATGAAATAGGAATTTCCGCGTCTTGTCTTGACATTCATCGGACCACATATGTCCGAATGGATAAGCTGTAATGGAACCTTGGCCCTTGTGCCGGTTCCAAAACGGCGTGCGACAAGATTTCCCCACAAGGCAATGTTCACAGGTCGACATTTCAACCTTTGAAACATTGGATAGAAGGCCACGTTTGGCAAGTCTATCCATACGCGTTGGTCCAATATGACCAAGCCTTGTGTGCCAACAAATTATATTAGACTCATTAGTCAAAAAATTTGTCACAATGAAATTTTCATTACATGAGAAATCATACATTGTACTTATTACAATAAATCCTTTGAAATACAAAACCCAGTTCCAATAAAGGAATTATTACAAAATAGGTCCACTTTACAATCATGAAGGAACCAACTATAACAAAGACCCATTAAATTGACCACAGGTTTAATATTCCTTTGAATATATGGAATGAAGAGAACATCATGAAGTAGGAAAGTGCGGCCGTTGTCCAAGACTAGCTTGCGAGTCCCAACGCCTTTCACTTCAACACGTGTGTTGTTTCCTACATTGATCCACTTCATTCCTTGGGGTATCCGGTGATACTCCACGAAGGACCGTCTGTCCTTTGCTATGTGGTCGGTGGTACCTGAATCAATTATCCCAAAATGGATTAGATTCCACAAGAAATAGTGAACTAGAAACACATATGTAACTAGTATTACAAGTTACCTCGTCACTTCCACTCGTACACGAACAAGCGTAGTGACCGAGCTTGTTACACTTGAAGCACTTGATCCTTTTCAAGTCTTTCTTCTTGTGCCATTTCTTGTGCCCACCCTTATGTTTGGGTTCCTTGGTAGACTCAGGTTGCTTATTACGTTCATTAAAAGACTTCGAACGATCTTTACGTTTCTTTCCCCCGTGTGAGGAACTAGCAACCATGTGCACTTCTGCACTTGGCTTGGCAGCCGCAAGCCGCTCTTTCTCTAATTCGAGGTGCTTGGAAACATCGTTGAAGGTCTTAATGCTCTCATTATGAGTGAGATGCATCTTCATCTGATCCCACCCATTTGGTAGGGAACGTATGACTGCTTGGATTTGTTGCTCATCTGTGAGCACATGACCTGCATCCTTTAACTCCGAGATAAGGTTCGCCATATGTCGCAGATGTTTTCCCATGGAATGATCTGGACATTTCTTATATGAATCGAACCTTATAGTTAATGAGCGAAGTTTGGACACCGATGTGCCACCGAACTTCTCCTCTAGCTTGGACCATATGTCCATGGCTAGGTCATGTTCTCGGAAGATGCGCATTATGTCATCAGCCATACTGCTTAATAACGTAATGCGCGCTATCTTGTTCTTCCGAGACCAAGCATCAAAAGCTTCCTTGTCTCGTCGGTGTTGGGCCGTAGTGCACAACTCGGGTTCAATCATTACGTTCTTTAGAGTTTCGAGCACTTCTTGCTCCTCTAAAACGTATTGTATCTTAATGGACCAAAGTTTGTAATTATCGTCGTTGAGTTTTTCTCCTTTGTTTAACTCAGCGACGATATTCTTTGAAGCGGAAGACATTTTACTTTTAAAATGCTGCAAAAAACACAAAACCGAAGGTTTGATCAAAACATTGCATAAAAATTCTTAAAATATAACTCCCACTTGAAATGATAATAGAATATCCCATTTGGATAGTTCTAAAAATTCAAATCCCACTTGGAATTATATTATATTTGATAAGTTACTTTCGAAAAATATTGAAGATGTTGTTCTAGAATCGAAAAGGTCTCTATGATTCCAATCACCATCTAGAACAACCTTCAATATTCCCCCATCACTTATCAAACAATCGTACTCTTATAGTACTTCGCAGCGGAAAATTACTTTTTGAAAAACATATCTTTCAAAATGGAATAGGTGAGAGTTTGCGCAAAGAATTTTAGCGCAACAATTGCCAAGCCACGAGACCTGTTCTACACACCCATGGGTTAGATAACCATGGCCGGATCATAGTAGGACTTGGAATTCTAAATTGCGCTATCCCGATTAAGGACGGGACATAACCTATTTGAAAAACACCTTTTTCAAAAAATTTGAAAATACATTGGCTAATCTCCGTAGAGTAGAGCACAATGTTATGTGTACATTGGCTAATCTCTGTAGAGTATAGCACAATGACATGGCTAATCTTGCATGAAGTAGAGCACTATGGCTAATCTTCAAGGAGTAGAGCCCAATGAAAAACTTCATTTAAAACGTTAGCCCCGTATGGACTAGTCGGCACTGTGGTTAGCCCCGTATGGGCTAATCGGCACATTCGAGTTTGGCCAATGCCTTTTGTCACCCGTATGGGTCAGTTGGCAAGTTTGCAATCGACCCAGACCTTCTGTCAGATTGGTCGACCAAAAACACCAAATTGGTCGACCAATTTTGGTCTGCAACTTCTTCCCAGCCAGGGCCTCTGCCCTGGCCGAGGCCTGGCCAAGGGCCGGCCAGGGCCTCTGCCCTGGCCGGCCAGGGGGCCCTGGCCCCTCGGCCAGGGCCTCTGCCCTGGCCGAGGCCGGCCAGGGCCGGCCATGCCCTGGCCGAGGCCAGGGCATTGGCCCTGGCCTCTGCCAGGGCCGGCCAGGCCTTGGCCGGCCACTGCCGGCCTGGCCTTGGCCTACCATGGCTTGGCCATGGCCGGTCATGGCCAAGGCCATTTGGCATTGGCCGGCCATGGCCCCTTTGGCCATGGCCGGCCACCCCCTTTGAATGTGGTTGCCGCACACCCCGTCGGAGGGGTGGCCGTGGTGGTTATTGGCCGTAGCCAACCCCCTCCGCAAGTGGAGGGGGGTGCATAGCCTTCATAGCCCATTTGGCGATGGCGCACATGCACTAATATTCCTCTTCTCCGATGGAGATAACTACCATCATCTTCCTCGATGAAGCACCCGTTCGTCGATGAAGCACCCATTCGTCGAGAAATTAGTTACTTTCTAATGGCCGTGTGCCAAAAATGAAAAATAACATACTACGTGAACGGTCGGTTCTTCCCGTCACGGAGAGTTCCTACCATATCCGTAATGATAGGAGACCCTAACGTGAAAAGAACAACCGCTGCGTTCTCTCCGTCACGAAGCGTTCCTACCATATCCGTAATGGTAGGATACCCATTCGTGAAAAAGACAACGACTCGTTCATAGTTTCGACGGGGCGGCGGTTTGACCGGGGCGAACCCTTATGGCTCCGATACCAATGCAGGATCCTGCCAAAACAGAGTTAGGATCGATAAATAAAGTTGAGACTTACGCTTGCGTATGCAGCACAGTAGTCTCGGAACTTTGCCTTCGGATTCGCCACGACGGATCGAGTCTTCTCACGAACGTAGTAAGGCTACTAAATCCACAATCTAAATCTCTACTTTAGATTAAGAACTTGGATAGAGGGAGAGGAAGTATTTCGGCAGAGCTTCGCTAGAATGAAAATGCATGCAAGAATGCCATGCAAAATCTTAAGGAAAATGGCTAACCCTTGGGTCTTATTTATAGCCCCCAAGGTAGTTATTTTAGGAGCAATTGTTCCTTTGGAACAATTTAACAAGGTGTACCAACGTACATGGCATATTATAAGCTTAAGTTGTACCATATGCATGGTACAATATAAGCTTAAGATATTACCCCTTTATTAGCCATATGTCGCATGCATTTATGCACATATAATGCGACTTTCCCATCAATCTAGAGATCCTCTCTGCAAGGGAACATATTCCCTTTGCGTACGACTTCGTGTACGCGACGTTCGAGGTCAGTATTCCCTCGTACATCCCCTACAAGGGTGTACTAACGTCTTCCATATCCTACACTATGCTCATGAATACTTCTGGATTCTGAGCGTCACAGAGGTGTGGATACTTCAGGATCCAGAGTTGATGTGATTTGCCTCGTTAAAACCTTTGGCTATGGAAAACCCAGTGGAAAAAACCATAGCTAAGGGAAAAGAGTACAAATTCCCTCAACTCCCCCTGATCTATAAAAGCTCTTAGGCTTTCAGATCTATTAGGCTTATCTCATCACTCCTATTTACAACATTCCGAAAATATACAAAGATTACAAAGATATCACAATTAAGCAGCTGCTGAATCTAAAAACTCTGGTGAGGTGTGCTAAGTATCGTCGCCTCTGATGTGGTCTTCAGACTATGTGGTCAGCTCCACAATACCAACCTCTACCCCAATCGTCACTGGGATGTGATGTACTAGCAGGCGCCCTCAAATACACCATTGGTGTGGTGATGATCTCGAAATGATAGGATGATGTCGCCTTCATAAATTGCTTTGCAGATCTGCAGTAGATGGCCATCCCACTGTGGGTACCCGTTCTGTGATTTCTCAGTATAGGGACTGGACCTGAAACCTGCATTTGCATGAACATTTGGAGGATGATACTTCATTTTGTAAGTCCGAATCTTTTGACCCTTGGAGGAAGCGCAGAAGGCTTAACTCCGGTCTAATGGCCCTTTTAGGTGCTAACTATCTCTGGCTAATGAGTTTACTGTAACTGCTGTATCGGGACGCGTACAGTTAGCCATGAGTGCCTGATTGCAATGAGATAAGGGACTTTAGGACCAGTTATATCCTCCCCCTCTTCCAGCGATCGGAAGGGTTCTTTTTGTACATCCATTAAGTTTACTCCCGTAGGTGTAATTTGGATTACAATGGTCCTTTTAATTTCTCCAACGCGCTTCTGGGCGTATGTGACAGGATTCATTGAGCCATGACTTTATGTTTGCCTAGGTCTTTTTATTTCGTGTTTAAAAGTTAGGCTTGAACAGATGTTTCGGTTTTCTCTTTCGGAGATCCGATGAGATTTTAGTTGTTTACAACTATGATCTCAAATCCTGCTCTTTGCTCATATGCAAAGACAACCCTCAGTAGGAATCATTGCTTTGTCAAGCGATTCTCTTGGTTGTACATTATTCTTATTGTTTTTCTTTAATAGAATAGACGTCCCGAAGTCTATTCCGACGTTTAAGGAAATATGGAATTTATCTTTACTAAGATATCCACAAAGGTATGCCGTCACAACATCCAATAACAGCATATCCAAAAAATTTCATTCGCCAAATCGTAAGGTATTCGCCTTTGATAACTTAGGGAGACTGATGCATCATTTATGAGCCATGCTCATTTTAATTTGTTCGATCCCTAGTTTCAGCAAAATTTTCCTTGGGCTATAGGTTGTATCTTATAGCATACGATTTTGTATTTATTTTTCTTATGTGTGCAATACTTTATTTTATCCATAGGTTTGACACCTTTTGGTGTCAGGACTTCAGGTCTGAACATCTCACATTTCATAAGTGAGTCCAGCTCATCTTTTATTGCCTCGTTACACATTTGGCCAATCTCTACGTTTTCCTTCTAACAACGGAGTATGGAACGATAATTTATAAACATCATCACTTTTGCGATGTATATGGCAATATGATACGTGAATGAATTGTCGATAATTTATGTTCTATCTGTCCAACACCTCCCCAGTACGTACAACATTTACCTTTAATTTCACTTTTTCCCGGCAATTCCTCTGCAGTGGATTACGGGAAGGGTGAGGGTGTGGACGTGAGCTCATTGTCCTGTGGTAGTATTGTCTTAAGGTCTCCAGGAGTTTCTGTCCTTGGAGCTTGGTGGTCTGCCTCTTCTCTGTTGAGGATCAGCCACTTCTGCTGCTGGTGGGTTGCATCCATTCTCGGGGATGTCAATCCTAGCTGGAGTTTTTGCAGCAGGGATGTGTGATCTGACAATCTTCTGGTTGTTAGTAAATGAGTTCGGTAAGTGGTGAACATTGTTCTATGGAGGATCTTCAGGATCACATCTTCACATTTGTTTTGTTACCGAATCATTGGTGGGTCAGGCTATTTGTATCCCACGTTAACATTTTCTTCGCACCAGATTTTCCAGTATCTGGGCCTATTTTGGGGAAACTTGTCTCATCGAAATCACAGTCTTCAAGATGTGCCTTAAATGCGTCCCTCGTTTGGGGTTCTAGGTATCTTATAAGTGAGGGTGAGTCAAACCCTGCATGGATACCTAGGTGACGTTGAGTACCGTTTTAGTCCTCTTTGGTGGTGCAATGGGGATTTAAAACTGCGCGACCGAAGATTCTCAGATGAGAAATGTTCGGGGCATTCCATATGCAAGTTGCATTGGAGACTCTGACCTCCAGAGGGTCTTATTTTCATGTACGATGCAGCATGTAGAATTTGCATGTCCCCATGCAACCATAGGCAATCAGGATTTAAAGGACATTCAATCCATTGGAGTCTACTTTTCAGTGACTCTGTCGACCCATTTTGGGTATGAACATGCGGCACTTGTATGTTCATTTTCTATTCCCGTTGCTTGGCAGTACTCTTGAATTGACCGGGAGGTATATTTCCCAACATTAACCAGACTTATTTTCTACATTTGATTGTCTGGGAAATGTGCCCGCAACATTTTTATTTTTGTGCCAATAGCTTTGGAAAAGCTAAGTTGCGGGTCTATAGTAGACACACATACGAGTGTTTTGAGGATGCATTTATCAGTACAATGAAGTACCGAAATAGCCCGCTAGGGGTGGTGGATTTTATCCACATCTATCTCCTTGTTTTCTTTTTGAGGAAGCGTGGAGATTCTTTTTCAACTTTTCGTGGAGATGGCCTTGCAATTAGTTTTCCCTTATATTAAGGGATGCGGGGGAATTCTCCCTTCTGAAGAATCTTCTGGTTCTTCAAGTCATACCCATAGGATAAGATGCGATGCATCATCAGAAATCCAGGGTGGCCAAGTCTATCATGCCAGAGTAAAAACTTGGCTGATGTCGGGCACTTCAGGTGCTCCGTTTAATTCCGCTTCCTTTCTTCGAATCTTCGTATGGTAGAGGCCTAAGGCTCTCAAAACGTTCAAGTATGGATTTTACTCCTCCTTCTTGAGACGTTGCATACGGTAATTTTTTTTCATTTATTTACATTTGCTGTTTCCAAATGGAATCCGTTGAAATGGATGTCCTTGAAACTTAGAAAGTTTCTTTTGGAATTCGGAGGGATTAGGTCATCCTTTTTATTTTTGTTTCTGTGTCATTTGGGGGCAACAGTGTTGCGTTCCCTGGATCTTCAATATGGTCCGGATATTGGGCTTTGTATTGAAAAATCGTACGCGTTTATCGTCTACTAAACATTTATGAGAGCAATTTCATCTAAAAGATGAATTGTATAGGCACATGCATATTCAGATAAACATTTATTATCTACTATAACATTTTCATTCAAAACAGATTACGTAATTCAAATGCTCTCATAACATAAAATGTTCTAAACAATTTGCCAAGATAAAAAATAGAGGCTAATCAAGCAGGTCATCATTTTCGAAGTCTTCAGCTGAGAACTTGACTGGAGCATCAGATGTCACCAGGTTTGTTTCAGCTTTATTTTTCTTGCTTTGTTTATAAATCTCCTGGAGATGCACTGGGGTCCTGCACACTCTGGACCAGTGGCCTTTCATGCCACAGCTGTGGCACTGGTCTTCCCAATCCCTCTTGAGTGGGGGTGCATCATTTTTCTTGTTGTCATTCATGCGCCAGGTGAACTTGCGCTTCCCTTCATTCTTTCGCTGCTGTACTTGGCCCTTGGCTCTTTTCGGTTGTCCCCCTTTTTGTGGTCTTTCTTTTCTTTTATTATCTCTCTTCTTTTTGAAGGAAGAGGAATGGTGAGCTTCTGGTAGGGGGGCAGTGCCGGGAGGGCGCATATTATGAGTGGCGAGAAGAAGCTCTCTGTTTGGCTCGTCCATGAGTAAACATGACAGCAGCTCCGAATACTTGGTGAACTTTCGTTCACGGTATTACTGCACGAGTATCGCATCTTTTTCATGGAAAGACGTATACGTCTTTTCCAGCATGCGATCTTCTGAGACTTTCTCACCACACAACTTCAGGCGTGAGGTGATGCTAAAAAGTGCTGAGTTGTACTCAGCAATGGACTTAAAGTCCTGCAGTCTCAAGTTCTCCCACTCGTATCGTGCCCTTGGGAGTATAACATCTTTCTGATGTTTATACCTGTCCTCAAGGGCAGTCCACAGCTCAAGTGGATCTTCGACCGTAAAGTATTCAGCCTTTAGGGTCTTATCCACATGGTGGCAAATATAGATGATGGCTTGCGCCTTTTCTATATCGCTAACATTTTATTTTTCTTTCACAGCAGCGATGAGGGACTTGGCCCGCAGGTGAAACTTTACATCTAGCTGCCATCTTAGATAGTTTCTACCTGATGCATCCAGTACTTCGAAATCAACGCTTGCAATTTTAACCATTTATCTCGCTGAGCACAAACATGCATGAATTAATATTTAATCAAATAAAACATTTTCATGCGGAGGCAATATTTAATGAAGGCTAAATGTGTGGATCGGCCAGTCCCACAAGAAAGAGTCCAAAGTCCAAATTATACAAATTTGCATCTTTTAAAAGGAAAATACAACTTTGGAAACTTAGTGGGTCCCATATGATATCTCCATCTTCAAATGTTTCCTCCGTCTCCATGGAAGTTGGTCTTCTTTCTTAGACATTTACATAAATTCCTCACTATAATTTCTCTCAAAAATAAAAGAAAAGTGCAAGAAATAAACTGTGGGACTCAAACAGCCGAGCCAAAAACCACATTTATTCATTCATGCAGAAATATTGTGCTCATCAACATTTTCATCAGACATTTTCATCACATGCATCACATGCATCACAGGCATTTAATATTCGCATGAGGATAAAACATTTAATTACTTAATAATTATTGGACCACTGGTCAACGTCATACACCGTTAGGTTAGGTGACTAACGGCAGAGCGGCCGCAGGATCTTCCTAATTATTAAGTTTTTAAATATAATGCACAACCACGCATATAATATCCAACAGAATTTGCCAGTGATGTAAAGCATGTAAAGAAAAATCATTACTATGCATTGGTTATAAATCCAGTGGGTTTAATCAATAAAATTGAATAAGCGCCCAAAGCTAGCATTTTCGTTGTAGAAGGAAAATAGTTTTTCCTTTTTAAATCATCCCAAATAACCGCCAAAACCCCCCAATAAGCCTGAAATGCCAGGAAATCGCCCTATAATTTACCGTGATTTTTCACGAATTTTCTGTGCATAAACGCTGACGTGCCCCCGGTTTGCTAGCCGCAAATGGCCGGGGGACCCGCGTGAGGGTTTAGATATTTGTAACTGCAAGCGCACGGTGTTGTAGTGTGGCTTGGGGGTCGAACACAGGGAGGCTAGGATGTGCTTGTGTTAAGGAGGACCGAAATCACCCCGTTGGCGAGCTAGCCCGGATCGGTTGATGGGTTGTCACGGGAAAGGAATGCAAGGTATGAACAATAAGAAAATAAACCCGGGACTTTGGTTTCCACTACAACGAGCGACTCTCGCCGATACGGCCTACGGGTAGGATGGCGATCGGAATTAGGGTCTAATGGTGAGGCGTTGCCTCTGAAAGTGGTACCGGCATCCCATGGGCCTGATATTCCGGTCGGGGCCCAGGATGATACACCGGACTTCCCGGGTTCGATCAGTGGGCACTCCCGTGTCCATTAACACTGATCGATTCTGGGAGCACTAAGCTCGCAACGATAACTCCCAACGTCACATCCTGCCGCTCCCGCGTGCTAGGATTCGGCGTCTACGCTAAGGGTGTGAGCTATGGCTAGGGAGTCAGCCGCCAAGTTTATTCCCCCTTGGCCCAACGGTCAAAGGCGGTCTTTTTCCCGCCGATGACAATAAAACACCCCGCGTAACCGTTAGATTCCTAATCCCTATCGATTTCCTAACCCTATGGATGTATCGGGAAGAGCCCCCGAAGGGGTTTCCGCCAAAATCCCAGATTTGGGAACTACTCACAAATATTCATTAAAAAGCGATCTAAACGAAAACGAACCGTTAAAATCATAATCAGACGATAGGAATACGAAGGTAGTAGAGCAATTAAGATAATACTAAAGTTTAAAAAAGATCCGAAAACTTACAATAGAAAAGTAATTACAGCCGTCACAAATAGGGGAAAACAGTAAAAACTAACAGCCCCCCGTTTCTGGAACCCTAGGGGTCCTATTTATAGGATCTCGTATCACCCGATCGGTTGACAAGTCAACCGATCGGGTGATCCGTTTCAAATAATAAACAGAAAACGGCGGAGTTTCACCCGGTCATATGAACCGGTCGGTTGAGTTCTTGGGGTGACCGGTTGGATCTTGGTGCCATCGGGTGAAGGGGTCGGTTGGGTGCCCGTGTCTCTGCTCCTCAGCATCAGCTACAGATGAACCGATCGGGTGAGAGTCACCCGATCAGTTGGAATTTGGCTTGAAAAGACAGAGAATCGGCCCCGTTGAACCGGCCTGTGAACCGGTCGGGGGACATCCACTTGAGCTCCAGCTGAGACCGGGTGGTGCACGCGTGCATCACCCGATCGGTTGGAGATGACCAATCGACCGGGTGAGGGGCTGAAAGATGTAATCTTCGTCGTTTCACCCCCTGGATCACGCGTGACTCCTCCCGTTGCTCCGGGGACACATGATATCATCGTTTTGCGTCCCAAATGTGGGCAATCTCCTGCAAACATGGAGAAACAAAGAAAAGTGAAAGAAAACGAGAAAACACGAGAAAACGAATAAAAGACGGCGGAAAATATGGAGAAACACGAAAGAAAACGTGCGTGAATATATGAAATATATACACACGTCAAAATCCCCCAAGCTGAACTCTTCCTCGTCCTCGAGGAAGACGAGTGAGAGTAGGAGCTCGGAGGGAGAAAATAGAGAGGAAGAAAGAAAAAGAGAAAACAAAAATCCTAGATCGCTCGTTAGAGCCAGCAAAATCAAACACAACACACTAAGCAAGCAAACACAAAAATCACATTACTAAGCCAAGGAATACGAGTCCAGACAAGTGTCGTGGGCCCACGCGGTGAAGCGCGAGTGAGTGTGGTCGTGCGCTAGCAGTCGGTGTCGCTATCTACGAAGTGCAATAAAGCTCGATATACGTACACAGACCCAGGAAACGACCCAAATACCGATTCGAATTTGAAATTGCGTTGAATATTAGTTCAAGCATGCATGAGAAGAGTATAAGAATAGAAGTGTATCATGCATCGGGGACTCCACAACTATGGTTAATGAAATCACACCACTATAGCCTAGATACTAGCTAAAAAGTTCCTAAGCCAAGTGTTCTCGAAAACGATGGGGGTTGAGATGATGTATTGTAGAACACTCGGTGCAAATTCTCGCCTTCCCTTTATTCTCGGCAGGTAGGAAAAAATATTCACGCGGGAATTTTTTTGGGTTTTGGGCATTTGTATTTTTTTTTGACTTTTTGGCTATACAAAATTTTTCTTTTCTTTTCTTTTTGGGTTTTTCTTTTCTTTTCTCTTTTTTTTGGATTTTTGGGGTTTTGGCTATACACATGTGTACTCTCCCAAGTGGGAGAACGGTACACGACGATGGGATTTGCACCAAGTAAGACAAAAAAAAGAAGTCGGAATCTAAACACTTGGGCAAAGGAAACTGTTCTCGCTAAATAGAGCATAGGCTAAATGGGTTATCCTAGTCCTTAATTGTGGAATCCCGACACATGCGAAATGAAGTACACGATATATATAAATAGCATGCAGAAGCAGACAGGGAAAATAAATACCGCATATTCAAATCGAAGCATGATAATATAGGGGTCATTCCTGGACATGTATATAAAGTAAAATCACAAAGTAGAAGCACACCAAACAGCTAGGCACGACGCACGACTCACAAAAACTAAGAGGACCCATGATGCGTGAAATGCGAGAGAACTCGAAATCCTAGGGTTAGTGAATGTGATTATCGATGCCATGCTAAGTGTGTGTGATTTTGTGGCGATTCATCATGGGGTTCATCTCTAGGAGAAAGAGATAAAAAGAAGAGAAGAGCAAAAAAAGAAAAAAAAAATAAAAACACGATGAAAACGACACAAAAACGAAAAAGAAAGACTCAAATGGCGCACACAGTGCGACTCCCCCAAGCTGAAGATTGCATTGCCCTCAATGCAATATGAGTGAGTACGGGAGGGCAATGAAGATGGGGGGGAATACGCACCGACACAAAAAGAAATGAAAACGAGGAAAACACAGAGATGAAACTGAAAATAAAGAAAAATCAAAATCAAACCACACGACACGAAAAGAGAAATAAAAACACACGGCACGACACTCAGAAGGGGAAAAACAAGCACACACACAAAAATGAGAAAAAACAAAACACGACAACACACCAAAATAGACGTCCCCCCAAGCTAGACATGACAGTGCTAGCGAATAAAATGTGATCGTGAAATGCAGAGATATGCAAGGGGCAGTCAAAAACAAACAAGGTGAAATCAAAAATCAGGAGAAGGTGAATCCTCGCCCTCCTCGGAAGAGGGTGTGGCTGGGTGGTCGGGGGAGGCTGGGGGTGTACCCAATCAAAATGGCGAAGCTTGCTCGTAGATTACCCCACGCCGTGCAATGAGAGAAGTGTTGAGCCGCGGCGACCCGTTCAGTAAGAATTTTCGAAATAGGTATTGTTTGGGGGGAATTAGGTCAGAAATTCGAAATGAAGGGGAGAGAGAGTGAAAAAGATGGAGAGATTGGTGGAGGAGGTGGAGAGAGGGATTATTGGAGGAGTGGAGGACGTGGGGAGGAGAAATCGGGCCGTTGGGGAGGAGAAGCAGGCGAAACGATGGCGGTCCGAGCGATCGGGCGAGGTGGAATACGAACGGGTGAGGGTGGGGTATTTATAGGGTTTAAGTCGAACCGATCGGGCGACTTGTCACCCGATCGGTTGACTGTTAGGTCGAAAATTCTTGCCGAAGAAGTGCTACAGGCGAACCAGTCGGTTGACTTGTCAACCGATCGGTTGGCCGCTCCACTCATTTTCCCGAGAACTGGGGGTTTCTCACCCGGTCTCTTCAACCGATCACGCTCCAACTCAACCAATCGGTTGATATTTCCTAAAAATTTCCCGAGAATTCTCCCCAGATCACACGGTCCATCACACGGTCTCTCCATTCTTCACCCGATCGGTTCATTTGGGGACAGATGCGGCTTGTATCTGATACATCCCAACCGATCGGTTGAGTTATCAACCGATCGGTTGGGGCTTTGTTTCCTGCAAAAACCAACAGATTGTTTAAGTCCCTGAACGGATGTTCTTGCGGCTGATTTTATTTATAAAAATAGATAAAATAAAGTCAAAAATAACACTAAAAAGTGGGGCAAAAGTTTAGAGCATGGGTTGCCTCCCATGAAGCGCACTTGTTTAACATCGTTGGCTCGACGCCCGCAAGTGATGTTCACGATGGTTGATACGGGTGATGCCCGAAGTTCGGCATCTCTTCTTCATCGGAGCTTACGGCCTTTGGAGTAGTCAACGGCCGGAGAAAGATTTGCTCGACTACCCTCTCCTTGTTTTTGGGATCCGAGGGCTTCTCTTTCGTATTGGCGTTTACCGCCATCTTCTTAAGGATCCGGACCTCGTCTTTGGTGAGGTCCATGGGTTCTTTCCCCGTTTTCCTCGCAGGAGGAGCCTTGGGGAACCCGGGAGGGGTCGTACGTGCTGCATTCGCTTTCCCAGCAGCATCATTGTTCTTGGGGCCGTCTTGGTCTTCTGAATCCCCCAAGTTATCGGGGGGATTTCTTAAGAGAATCTCCCAGGAGCTCTCTTCAGCAGCTTTATCTTCTTCCACCTCCAGCAAATTACACCGAGGGTCATCTAGGGGATCGGGGTACTTCATGGACAACCCCAGATCAAATTCAACCTCTTCTCCGCTGACGTTTAGTGAAAGTTTTCCATTCTTCACATCAATCAAAACGTCGGCAGTGGCCATGAAAGGCCGTCCCAGGATGATGGGGGTGTGTGCGTCTTCAGGCATGTCCATGACAACGAAGTCCACTGGCACATGCACCCCTTTTACATTGATGGGGAGGTCATCCACAATCCCCACCGGATATTTGACTGACCGGTCAGCAAGTTGTAGGGTCATACCGGTGGGCTCCAAATCACCCATTCCTATCCTCTTATATATCGATAAGGGCATCAAACTGACACTCGCTCTGAGATCGACGAGTGCACGATGAATCTTTACTGCCCCAATCGTGCAAGGGATTGAGAAGCTCCCCGGGTCTTTAAGATTCGGTGGATTTTCCCTCTGGATGAGAGCGCTACACTCCACCGTCAACACTACTTTCTCCTTTCTAGACCCTCTCGTCACCAAATCCTTCAGGAATTTCGCATATGAGGGGATTGTTTCAATTGCTTCCAGGAAGGGGATTTGCAAGCTCAGATCCTTGACCATGGCGAAGAACTTGCCATACTTCTCATCGATCTTGGCCTGAGCTAACCGTTGTGGAAAAGGCACAACGGGTTTGAACATTTTCAGGCTCCCTTCCTCGTTCTTCTTCTTCTCTTCTTCAGAGACTCCCTCCGGAGTCGTAGGATTTGATGACGAAGCACCGGCGTCGTTTGATTTTTCGATCGGTCGCTCGACGACCAACGGTGCTTCCGGTCTGTTAGGGGGCACTCTAGTAGGGATTTGTGTCCCGCTTCTCAGAACGATAGCAGACACATTTGCGTGCTCGTGCACGAGTGCCGACGTTTGGGTTGCTCCCCTCGGGTTCACCTCAGGTTGTGGCGGCAATTGGTTTTGTGACCTTGAAAGGGTCGCCACTTGTAACCCCAGCTGGGTTACTTGGTCCGTGAGGGCCCGCTGACCCATTTCCATCTTTTGATTGATCTTCTCCTGGTTGGTTATATATTGAGTCAAGAGAGACTCAACCGGAGAGACGGCCCTCTGTTGGCCATACTGCTGCTGCTGCTGGATTGGCTGCTGATTCCTGGGGGCGTAATATTGTTGCTGAGGCTGCTGCTGATATTGTTGCTGCTGAAACTGACTCTGCTATGGCCTAGTCGGCTGATATGTTTGTTGCTGCGGCTGCTGAGGCGGCGAGGGCTGGAATGGTGCCCGGTAAACAAAGTTAGGGTGGTTCCGGTTGTTTGGAGAGTAGGCCGGGTTGGAATTGGTTCTTGGTGGATACGGCGCATTTCCCGTGGGGTTGTAAAATAGTGTGCTCGCCTGATCCAACGGTGGTGAGACGTCACCACCGTCGAATTCCCCAAAAACTTCTGATTCTACCGCAGCAATCTGTTGTGTACCGGCGCCACCGGCTCCTACCATTAGTGCGGAGATCTGGGTCGAAAGCAAGTCAAACTTGCTTGAAAAGTTTGTCGACGTCCTTGACTCTATGTATACCCCCAGACCTGGGTGTGGCTCTCTCATCACACCACCGCTCATTGTTGGATGCCATATTTTCCAGAATATGTCCGGCATCTTCCTCGCTCCTTGACATGAAGGAACCCCCAGCCGTGGCGTCCATAGAAGATTTTAGGTCATCCCTCAGCCCATTGTAGAACAGATTAATAATCTGCCACTTCGGAAGCTCATGGTGAGGGCATCTTCTCTGCATCTCCTTGTATCTCGTCCAAGCTTCATGCAAGGACTCGTGGCTGGCCTGGGAGAAGGAGGAGATCTCACTCCTCAACTTCATGGTCTTCCCTGGAGGAAAGAACTTCGTCAGAAAAGAGTTGGAGAGCTTCTCCCAGGTATTGAAAGTGTTGGGGTCCTTCCCCCTAAGCCATTGCTTGGCTTTGTCTCGCAACGAGAAGGGGAACAGCTTCAGACGGATCGCCTCAGTCGTGACACCATTAATCCGGAAGGTGTCACATTTCTCCAAGAAGGAGTCTAGATGCTCGATCGGGCTCTCCATGGGTGCACCCGAAAACTGATCCTGCTGGATCCATGTCACCAAAGACGGCTTTAGCTCGAAACTTTGGGCCGTAATAGCTAGAGGACGAATGGCGGAATTTAGACTCGATAGATGGCATCGAGTACTCCAACAGGGACTTGCGAGGCGGGGTGTTCTCCTCCATGGCTTCAGGATCATCTCTTCTTCGCTTCTCGGTGGCCAAACGCCTAAGGGTGGCGTTAATCTCTGGATCAACGGGGATCAAGTCGTCGAAACTTCTTGAACTCCTGCGCATGAAAAACAACAAACACCCGTGAAGCGACAAGTGGGAGAGAGACAGATAAGATAAGAAATAAAAAGAAGAAAATAAAAACGAAAAAGAAGAATGCGAAAATTATCACGAGGTAGGGATAAGAGCTAGACACTAGGGTTCAAGAGATCCTAAAATAACAAGCATGTTGCCTCCCCGACAACGGCGCCATAAACTTGACGTGCCCCCGGTTTGCTAGCCGCAAATGGCCGGGGGACCCGCGTGAGGGTTTAGATATTTGTAACCGCAAGCGCACGGTGTTGTAGTGTGGCTTGGGGGTCGAACACAGGGAGGCTAGGATGTGCTTGTGTCAAGGAGGACCGAAATCACCCTGTGGGTGAGCTAGCCCGGATCGGTTGATGGGTATGAACAATAAGAAAATAAACCCGGGACTTTGGTTTCCACTCCAACGAGCGACTCTCGCCGATACGGCCTACGGGTAGGATGGCGATCGGAATTAGGGTCTAATGGTGAGACGTTGCCTCTGAAAGTGGTACCGACATCCCATGGGCCCGATATTCCGGTCAGTGCCCAGGATGAAACACCGGACTTCCTGGGTTCGATCAGTGGGCACTCCCGTGTCCATTAACACTGATCGATTCCGGGAGCACTAAGCTCGCAACGATAACTCCCAACGTCTCATCCTACCGCTCCCGCGCGCTAGAATTCGGCGTCTACGCTAAGGGTGTGAGCTATGGCTAGGGAGTCAACCGCCAAGTTTATTCCCCCTTGGCCCAACAGTCAAAGGCGGTCTTTTTCCCGCCGATGACAATAAAACACCCAGCGTAACCGTTAGATTCCTAATCCCTATCGATTTCCTAACCCTATGGATGCATCGGGAAGAGCCCCCGAAGGGGTTTCCGCCAAAATCCCAGATTTGGGAACTACTCACAAATATTCATTAAAAAGCGATCTAAACGAAAACGAACCGTTAAAATCATAATCAGACGATAGGAATGCGAAGGTAGTAGAGCAATTAAGATAATACTAAAGTTTAAAAAAGATCTGAAAACTTACAATAGAAAAGTAATTACAGCCGTCACAAATAGGGGAAAACAGTAAAAACTAACATTCCCCCGTTTCTGGAACCCTAGGGGTCCTATTTATATGATCTCGTATCACCCGATCGGTTGACAAGTCAACCGATCGGGTGATCCGTTACAAATAATAAACAGAAAACGGCGGAGTTTCACCCGGTCATATGAACCGGTCGATTGAGTTCTTGGGGTGACCGGTTGGATCTTGGCGCCATCGGGTGAAGGGGTCGGTTGGGTGCCCGTGTCTCGGCTCCTCAGCATCAGCTACAGATGAACCGATCGGGTGAGAGTCACCCGATAGGTTGGAATTTGGCTTGAAAAGACAGAGAATCAGCCCCGTTGAACCGGCCTGTGAACCGGTCGGGTGACATCCACTTGAGCTCCAGCTGAGACCGGGTGGTGCACGCGTGCATCACCCGATCGGTTGGAGATGACCAACCGACCGGGTGAGGGGCTGAAAGATGTAATCTTCGTCGTTTGACCCCCTGGATCACGCGTGACTCCTCCCGTTGCTCCGGGACACATGATATCATCGTTTTGCGTACCAAATGCGGGCAATCTCCTGCAAACATGGAGAAACAAAGAAAAGTGAAAGAAAACGAGAAAACACGAGAAAACGAATAAAAGACGGCAGAAAATACGGAGAAACACGAAAGAAAACGTGCGTGAATATATGAAATATATACGCACGTCAAAATCCCCCAAGCTGAACTCTTCCTCGTCCTCGAGGAAGACGAGTGAGAGTAGGAGCTCGGAGGGAGAAAATAGAGAGGAAGAAAGAAAACGAGAAAACAAAAATCCTAGATCGCCCGTCAGAGCCAGTAAAATCAAACACAACACACTAAGCAAGCAAACACAAAAATCACATCACTAAGCCAAGGAATACGAGTCCAGACAAGTGTCGTGGGCCCACGCGGTGAAGCGCGAGTGAGTGTGGTCGTGCGCTAGCAGTCGGTGTCGCTATCTACGAAGTGCAATAAAGCTCGATATACACAGACCCAGGAAACGACCCAAATACCGATTTGAATTTGAAATTGCGGTGAATATTAGTTCAAGCATGCATGAGAAGAGTATAAGAATAGAAGTGTATCATGAATCGGGGACTCCACAACTATGGTTAAGGAAATCACACCACTATAGCCTAGATACTAGCTAAAAAGTTCCTAAGACAATTGTTTTCGAAAATGATGGGGGTTGAGATGATGTGGAGTAGAACACTCGGTGCAAATTCTCGCCTTCCCTTTATTCTCGGCAGGTAGGAAAAAATATTCACACTGGAATTTTTTCGGGTTTTGGGCATTTGTATTTTTTTTGACTTTTTGGCTATACAAAATTTTTCTTTTCTTTTCTTTTTGGGTTTTTCTTTTCTTTTCTCTTTTTTTGGATTTTTGGGGTTTTGGCTATACACATGTGTACTCTCCCAAGTGCGAGAACGGTACATGACGAGGGGATTTGCACCAAGTAAGACAAAAAAGAAGTCGGAATCTAAACACTTGGGCAAAGGAAACTGTTCTTGCTAAATAGAGCATAGGCTAAATGGGTTATCCTAGTCCTTAATTGTGGAATCCCGACACATGCGAAATGAAGTACACGATATATATAAATAGCATGCAGAAGCAGACCGGGAAAATAAATACCGCATATTCAAATCGAAGCATGATAATCTAGGGGTCATTCCTGGACAGGTATATAAAGTAAAATCACAAAGTAGAAGCACACCAAACAGCTAGGCACGACGCACGACTCACAAAATCTAAGAGGACCCACGATGCGTAAAATGCGAGAGAACTCGAAATCCTAGGGTTAGTGAATGTGATTATCGATGCCATGCTAGGTGTGTGTGAAATGTGAGAGTCACCCGATCGGTTGGAATTTGGCTTGAAAAGACAGAGAATTGGCCCCGTTGAACCGGCCTGTGAACCGGTCGGGTGACATCCACTTGAGCTCCAGCTGAGACCGGGTGGTGCACGCGTGCATCACCCGATCGGTTGGAGATGACCAACCGACCGGGTGAGGGGCTGAAAGATGTAATCTTCATCGTTTGACCCCCTGGATCACGCGTGACTCCTCCCGTTGCTCCGGGGACACATGATATCATCGTTTTGCGTCCTAAATGCGGGCAATCTTCTGCAAACATGGAGAAACAAAGAAAAGTGAAAGAAAACGAGAAAACACGAGAAAACGAATAAAAGACGTCGGAAAATATGGAGAAACACGAAAGAAAACGTTCGTGAATATATGAAATATATACGCACGTCAAACGCCCTTTTAAAATTGATTTTTAGCCCAAAAGGTTCTTTTAAGGCTTGTTTATAGCCTTTGCTCCTCCCCCATTTTTTCTCTTCAAAATCTCTGGCCTGCGGGCCGAAGCCCGCAGCCGGCCTGGGGGCTTCGGGCTGCAGGCCAGGCTTTTTTTTCAGATGGCCTGCCGGCCGAAGCCCGCAGCCGGCCTGCGGGCTTCGGGCCACAGGCCAGGCTTTTTTTTTCAAACTGCCTGCGGGCCAAAGTCCGCAGCCGGCCAGCGGGCTTCGGCGCGCAGGAGAATTTTTTTTAGGGCCTGTGGGTCGAAGCCCGCAGCCGGCCTGCGGGCTTCGGCCCACAGGAGAGAATTTTTGTGTGTGTGTTTTTTGTGTTGGGCTGCGAAAAGGCCCAATAGGGCCTAGGGTTTTGTGTGGGGGGGCGCCGCCGCCCCCCCTGCAGGGGGGAGCGGTGGGGGGCGGAGCCGCCGCCCCCTCTGCAGGGGGGAGCGGCGGCGACGGTCGCCCCCCTGGGGAGCGGCGGCGGGCGGGGCCGCCACCTCCCCTGCAGGGGGGGAGCGGCGGGGGCCGTCGCCCCCCTCTGCAGGAAGGGGTGCGGCGGCCGCCACCCCCCCATATAGGGTGGAGGGGGGAAGGCACGGCGGGCGGGGGGTTGGGAGGGGGCCGGCGGCAAAAACGCCGGATTGTAAAATTTTTTTAGGGTTTGGCCATAAATATTGTATTTTTAGGCTGAATGGTCCGTTATTTTCTAGGCGACAAAATAGTTCCCATATCGATCTTGCGAGATCTAGGGGAAGGACAGTCATACGTATGATTAAAAACATCGTTCTTAGTGTTTTTACCTCTATATCCGTCCTCCGGATATAGCGACGGTTGCACGAAGCCCTACGTGGGTGAAGACGCTCGATTGAGGAAGCCTTGCACCGCGCTCGTGGATCTCCCGTCTCGCCTTCGCCTTCGCCTTCACAACGAATGGAAAAATTTTTGTGGAAAGAAAAAAATATTTAGAGGCTCGTGCTGATAACGTGTTATGAATCAACTACTTGGGGAGGATCCCCCATCTCTTTATTTTTAGGCAATGGGGAGAATACAAGATGGGTTTACAATGATATGGGCCTATCTCTAGGATAGCCCAGAATCTCAACCGACCCGGTTAAATAACCGTTCACAACAATATATAGGTATAAAAAATGTAGAAATAGTGTGCAGATGGAAGAAAATATTGCAACTCGGAAAAAGAGTTAGACTAAGGAAAAAGAGGAGGGTGAGGCAGCGATGAGTGAGGCAGCGATTATTTTGCAATGAAAAATAAGTTTATACAAAAATTCTTTTGAAGTATGAGCACGATGAACATAGAACTGATATATATATAAAAATTGAAGTTCTTGTTTAGTTTAGAAAATATTCTAAAGTACGTACGGTAAGTGGTTAAAAATAAATTTCGCAGTTTAGAAAAAGTGATATATTGAATTTTCAAAATGGTAACAAGTTTTAAAACTGAAATACGAAAGATACCTGATTCGAAAATAAGTACGAGATAGTAACTTAAAAATTACGACCAAGAAGGTTTCAAAAATCAGTGAAAGAATTTTAACTCAACCAAAAGTAAGAAATTTAAATATTTAATAAGGGTTTTCAAAGAAGTTAAACCGAGTGAAGAATTTAATGAGGAATTTCGAACATACTTTTAAAGGAAGCAGGATTTGCAATGGAGAGATTTGAAGAATTTTCGATAATCGTCATGAAGCAATCACGTGAATCGAGGGCAAGGAAAATGATCGCATGATGGATACACATATGATATGATTCATGAAAGCTACGATGGAAATGTACGGCCGATAACACAAAAGTGTAATGATCCGAAAGATGCAGGAAGTCAGGGGTTTTAATTATCGGGCCGTCTAAAGATCAGGAGAACACATCACTAAGTCTTCCTAATGAACTAGACTGTAATAGAGAGATCTCAGGGAAGGGCCATAAGAGAATCATGATTACGTTCTACTGGGCCCGAAGTCGATGGACCCGAGCGAACGACTAAAAGAAGGGCTCTAGAAATCTAACACGGTCAGAGTCAATTGAGGGCTACTAAGGCATCCTAAGACGTGTATGACTAAATCTAAACCAAGGTGCCTGACTATCAAACCTGGACATCTATCTAAGTCTTCCTACCATATAAGACAAAGAAAACCTAATTTAGACTTGTACATGGATATTAAAGGAATGCGATACTCTTATTGTTCCGAACTTTTTGCGAGACCTGCATGGGCCACCGCTAAAACCTGTCACGCCCCGCTTCTCAAAACGACGAAAGCGAAACATGACTAAGGCCCGCTTGGGCCGGAGCTGTGAAGCTCGGTCCCAATAAGCGTCTGTACGGGTACCATTTCAAAATTTTCAGGTTCTTGCATTTATAAAAATTCGGAACAACAGAAAGTACAGAAAGGAGGTTGCATTCATTAATAATAAGAGATAACATCCAGAGAGTACAGAATTCTAAAAAGGAGCCTAGCATGGCTACAACGCAGAAAAGGAAGTAATGGTGCTACGCACCCAACGTAAAACAGAAAGAAAAATGGTGCTACGCACCCAAACTAGAAAGTGACTGAACCTCCAAAGTCAGCAACAGAGGAACCTCTAAGACTGGTCCTCACTCAGGTCGTACTCCTGATCAGCAACGCACTCCTGCTCCAAGTCCTCTGGTACCGGCTCCAGATCTACTAACCCTGTCTCGGTACCTGATGTACAAACACCAAGAGAAAGTGGTTGTACGTCAGGCGAAGTCTGCAAGGAAACGGGAGAAGACTCCACTGTAAGGTGTATAACATTTTAAGGTTCACATTTTAAAAGTTGTTTACATGATGATGATGCAACAGCATGGCAGATATGTATATGTGCAAGAAATTAAAGACAACGCTGAAAAGTAAATGTGATAGGTAATAGCCATAGCGTGTTCTACTGGCTACAACACTAGACTAGATGGGACAAGACAAGACAAGACAAGTGTGTGTCACGAAGGGTTCACGCCTTACGGTTCGAGGGAGATCAGACCGTCTCCCTGTGCGTATGCTCAACCCTACCCCAGCACAAGTGCACAAGACAAGACATGACAAGGGATCACTCACTTACTCGGTGAGTGCCCTATTCCCCCGCAGGCTTATGTATCGTGACAAGGGTTCACTCTCCCTAGCTTGGAGAGTGCCTTATTCACCCGCAGGCTTATCCATTACCAATCATGACAAGTGATCATTCTCTCTAAGTTGGAGAGTGCTCTATTCGCCCGCAGGATAAGGGATCACCTTCTCTAGGTTAGAGAGTGCCCTATTCACCCGCAGGCTTATGAAATACATGACATGACATGACAAGATGAATATGGATGAGAGTTGTTCATTCTAGGGGGTCCACATGCACGCACACACAGATAAAACCTATGGTAGCAGTTGTTGTTGTTGATTCTAGGGGGTCCACACACACGCACGCAGAGATAAAACCTATAGTGTCAGTTGTTGTTGCTGTGCCCGGACTTCGTCGTCAAGTCCAGGCTGTCGTGGGGTGCCCCAGACGCTATCATTTCACGTCTGGTTCTCTTGTTATTACTTTTACAGTTTAATGAAATCAATGGTCTAAACGTGGCCGAAACTGCGCAAGTGAACACACTTGCCAGCGGTGGCGAGCGGTACGTCCGTCGGGAGTGTCTCGTCGAGCATCACGTCGGCGATGGTCCGTCTGAAACAGGATCACGACGATGTCAGATCGTGCTTTGTCAATCCTATTACGGTTTGTTTCTAAATTTTGCGGTACTACCCTAACAGTCAAAAAGTCACGTCTTTTTGATGATTTGTTCGGCCTAGATCGACGTCTATCCTATGTGCACAGAAATTCAGTTCGTTCGTCGATTTTCTACGGTGGACAATGTTTTAAAGATGCATAAATTAACTTTAGTTTACGTTGAAAAATTTTAGATTAGGTTTTACGTTTTTCTTCGTGTGGGTTCTTACTACACGTTACTTGACTAACCTTTTGATGTCGTTCAAAAAAAGCGGATGTCGGGTCTGAACGGCGAGGCGTTCGTGTAGTTTACAAATCCTCAGCCATGTATAGCACAGTGAGGCACCTCTGATCAGCGAGGTGGAGGCATAAAAACAGCGAGCAAGTGGCGATCCTCCTCCTGTTGCAGGTAGCGCAACGGTTCTTCACGACGGCGGCGACGTCGGGTAAAACACGTGGGTACAGTGACACATGTGAACTTCGAGGGTCCGAGAGGGCTGTCGATGATTGAAGTAGAATCAATGGGAGTTGTTCGGCCTGGTGGGTGGCCGACGGCATCAGCGTACGGCAGAGGGCGGCCGTGAGAAGACGGAGAGGACAGATCCGTGCAACGGTCGTTGTCGTGCGTCTCTGCGGAAAAACAGCGATCAAAGGGGAAGAGGAAACTTGCAGTAGTCAAAGGACTTCAAGGAGGATCTAACGGTGGTGGAGTGGTCATCGGAAGTGATCGGAGATGGCCGAGCGACAGCGTTGAAGAACAGTGCACAGATCTGTCAAAAACAGCGCTAGGGCTTGGTTTCAAAGAGTTTTTCAGGAGCTAGAGATGTGGGATGAGGAAAAGGAAAATTGCAGATGATAGAGGGGTTTGATAGAAGTCCAATGGTGGTAGGGTGGTCATCGTAGGTGGATGAATGACCGGTGGGCATGAGTTTGAAGCGGCGGTGTGCAAACTGTCAAAAACAGCAGCTAGATCTGAGTTCCACGGGGTTTTCGAGGAGACCGAGACGTAGGAAAAGGGTAAGGGGAGTTGGAGATAATCGGGGGGGGTCAAAGGGGATTCGAGTGGAGGCAGAGTTGGCCGGAAGGGGTGGCCGGAGGCGGCCGGCCGGTGGTGTTTTCCGGCGGGGCGCAGTTCTGGCCTGGGCTGTGTTTGGTTGCGGTTTGAGGGGAGAGAGAGAGGAAAGAGAAGAGGGGGAGGAGAAGGAGAGATGGCCGGAGAGGTGGGAGGTCTGATGGTGCGTCATCGGCAGTGAGGAGGGGCACAAAATCGAGAAGATGGCGGCCATAGATGGGTTCATGCGTGAGTATGTTTGAGGGTAGGGTTTGTTTGATTTTGAAGATGATATGTTGCTAAAAAGTGTTTTAAGTGGGGTATAACTAAGGGGTGACTAGGAGAGAGGGTGAGTGAGGGGGTGTACAAAGTAGAGAATAGTTGGGTGAGGGTAGTGGCAGAATCCCAACTCATGATACATACTAATCCTACATGATTTGATTAGCAACAGAATTTTGGATTTGATTTGGGCTTAATGGGCTTAGGTTTTGATTAGCGATTTGGGTGGGCTAGGAGTGTCAGAAAATTACGAAAAAAATATCGGGACGACCGTGACGAAGAAAGGCTCGGGGATACGATGGTCAATCGTGCGTTTGGTCCACGAAAAATGAACAGAAAAATAAAAGATCCGGTGACTAAGTCTAAATCTACGACGACTCTGCAATCAAACTCGATTTGTGGGGAACGACCCGTGAAATGACGTTCACTAAAAATCCCACAAATAACTACTCTTCCATACGGTCACAACGACATATCATATCGTATAGTCTGGATCCAAGAAGAGGCCAAATAAAATACACACACGAAAAGAGTCATACGCGTAGAAAATACTACGGTCGGAAAGCGGTCGTTACAACCCATTCACAGCTTCAAATCAACCGATCGGTTAGTTTTTTCACCAAAATTCCCGAGATCTCTGTAGTCATCACCCGATCTGCCACCTGATCATCCGCATGTGCCACCCGATCGGTTGACTTACATTCTGATACTAGCCATCTTCTGATACTGGCCACCCGATCGGTTGATGCATGAACCGATCGGGTGGAGGTAATTTCCTGCACAAATACAAAAATCAGCTAAGTCACCCAATGAAAATCCCCATAGCAAAATTTATTCACTAGAACTAGCAAACTATTTCTTTAAATAACGACAAAAGTTCAGAATATGGGTTGCCTCCCATGTAGCGCTGTTGTTTATAGTCGTTTGCTCGACTCCTGATTTTGCGATCAATTCAGATCCGGAGGATTTGCAGCAGAGTTGTTGGTCACTGAGCTCCCCACCAGAGAAGTTGCAGGCTTGCTGATCGCGTAGTGTTTTAAACGCTGCCCATTGACCTTGAATGGTTCATCCCTTCCCATTATCTCGATTGCTCCATGCGAGAAGACCTTGGTGACTCTGTAGGGTCCTGACCACCTGGACTTGAGTTTTCTGGGAAAGAGTCTCAGCCTTGAATTGAATAGGAAAACTAAGTCCCCTTCATTAAATTCTTTCTTTAAAATACGCCTGTCGTGCCACCGCTTCAGCTTCTCCTTGTAGATCCAAACATTTTCGTATCAGTTGAGCCGAATCTCATCTAGTTCGTTCAGCTGGAGTTGTCGGTGGCTCCCTACCTCCTTGGCGTTGAAATTCAGATTCTTGATAGCCCAAAATGCCTTGTGCTCTAATTCCACAGGCAGGTGACATGCCTTCCCGTAGACAAGCCAGTAAGGGGTCGTGCCGATCGGAGTCTTGAATGCAGTCCTGTAGGCCCAGAGCGCCTCTGAAGTTTCGATGACCAGTCCTTCCTAGAGCTAGCCACAGTTTTCTCGAGGATGTTCTTTATCTCTCTGTTTGAAACTTCTACCTGGTCGCTAGTCTGTGGGTGATAAGCACACCCGATTCAGTGCTGCACCCCGTTCTTCTTCAAAAGAGCTTCGAATTTCTTCTCTATGAAGTGGCTCCCTTCATCACTAATTAAGACTTGAGGCATGCCGATCTGGGGAAGATGTTGTTTTTAAAGAACTAGGCGACCACCTGGGAATCATTGGTGAGGCTAGCTATCACCTCCACCCACTTCGACATATAATCCACAGCCACCAAGATGTACTGATTTCTGGAGGATGAGGGAAATGGCCCCATAAAGTCGACTCCCCAAACTTCGAAGATCTCGACTTCCAAAATGTAATGATGAGGAATTTCTTTTCTCTTGGATATGTTTCCCGTCCTTTGGCACTTGTCGCAAGCCTAGACATAAGCATAGGTATCCTTGAAAAGAATCGGTCGATAGAATCCACTCTGGACAATCTTTGCTGTTGTCTTATAAGCACTTGCATGGCCTCCACATTGTTGATCATGGCAATGTGAAATTATGGAGGTCGCTTCTGTTTTGGGAATACACCTTCGTATCACCCCATCAATGCAAGTCTTGTACAAATAAGGGTCATCCCAATAAAATTTCTGGACTTCGTGAAAGAATTTCTTCTTTTGCTGGTAGCTCACATTGTGGGGCACGATGGCGCATGTTAGATAGTTGGCGATGTCAGCATACCATGGAGTCCAAACAGAAGAGATAGAGAAAAGTTGCTCGTCAGGGAGTGATTCATCAATAGGAGTGGCATCCGGATCGAGAGTAGGCAACCTGGACAGGTGGTCAGCGACGACATTCTCTGCCCCCTTCTTGTCCTTGATCTCCAAGTCGAATTCCTGGAGGAGGAGAATCCACCTTATGAGGTGCGGCTTGGCCTCCTTCTTGCTCAAAAGGAATTTGAGGGTGGAGTGATCGGTGTGCACGATTACCTTGGCACCCACAAGATACAACCGAAACTTGTCCATGGCATGGATGGTGGCTAGCAATTCCTTCTCTGTTGTCGTATAGTTCCTTTGGGCTTTGTCGAGGGTCTTGCTTGTATAGTAGATGACATGCAGATTTTTGTCCTTCCTTTATGCCAAGACGGCCCCAACTGCATAGTCGCTAGCATCGCACATTAACTCGAAAGGTAGACTCCAGTCGGGCGGTTGGATCACATGTGCGAAAATAAGGGCTTGCTTCAAAAGGTGGAAGGCTTCCATACACTTGTCATCGAAGACAAAAGGCGTATCCTTCACGAGGAGTTGAGTCAAGGGCCTAGAAATTTTAGAGAAGTCCTTTATGAACCGGCGGTAGAATCCCGCATGCCCTAAGAAACCACGGACTCCCCGAAGGTTAAGTGGAGGCGGAAGCTTTTCAATCACATCTACCTTTGCCTTGTCCACCTCAATCCCTCTTGAAGAAATAATGTGCCCCAATACGACCCCTTTCTGGACCATAAAGTGGCATTTCTCCCAATTTAAAACTAGCACTTTATCTTGACATCTTTTCAGGACTTTAGTCAAGGTTGCAGAGGCACGAGTCGAACTCCGCTCTATAGACGGAAAAATCATCCATGAAGACCTCCATTATATCCTGGGTGTAATCGGAGAAAATTGCGGACATCAATCTTCGGAATGTAGCCGGGGCATTGCAAATCCCAAACGGCATCCTCCTGTAAGCATACGTCCTAAATGGACAAGTAAAAGTTATCTTTTCCTGGTCATCATTATGGATGGGAATTTGCAGAAAGCCAGAGTATCCATCCATGAAGTAGAAGTAGTTTTGCTGGGCCAGTCTTTCGAGCATCTGATCAATAAAAGGATGAGGATAGTGATCTTTCCTAGTGGCCTTGTTCAATTTCCAGTAATCGCTGCACATCTGATATTCGGTGACGGTCCTCGTGGGCATAAGCTCGTTTTTCTCGTTACGAATGACCGTCATTCCTCCCTTCTTGGGCACAACATGTACCGGGCTAACCCAACGACTGTCAGAAATAGGGTATCTGATCCCGGCCTGAAGAAGTCTAACTATCTCCTTCTTGACTACTTCCATCATGATGGGGTTCAATATTCGTTGTGGCTCAATGGAAGAGGCTTGCTCATCTTCAAGCAATATCCTATGCGAGCAAAGCCCAAGCTCACCCCCTTCAAGTCCTCAATCGTATACCCGAAAACATTCTTCAATCTTTTCAGAACATCAAGTAATTTAGTCATTTGGTCTTCGGGTAGCGAGGAGTTCACGATGACCGGCTGCATCGACTCCTCTCCCAAATATTCATATTTCAATCCTGGAGGCAACTCATTCAACTCGACTTCCTGTGTTCCGGACACATATTTTTCAAGCTGAGCATCCTCCAGTGAAAGGACTTCTTCCTGGGTCTCCTAGATGGTAGCATTGACGTGCGTTTATATTTCATATATTTACGCGCGTTTTCTTCCGTGTTTTTCCGTATTTACCGCCGTCTTTTATTTGTTTTTTCGTGTTTTCTTGTATTTTCTTGTTTTCTTTCACTTTTCCGTATTTTCCGTGTTTTGCAGGAGTTTGCTGGCATTTGGGATGTAAAATGATGATATCATGTGTCCCCGGAGCAACGGGAGGAGTCACGCGTGATTCAGGGGGTCAAACGATGAAGATTGCATCTTTTCAGCCCCTCACCCGGTCTGTTGGTCATCTCCAACCGATCGGTTGATGCACGCGTGCACCACCCGGATGCAGCTTGGAGCTCACGAGAAGTCGCCCGGTCGGTTCAGTGACCGGGTCAAAAGCTCAAAGTCTCTGGAAATTCGAAGCCGATTTCCAACCGATCGGGTGACCTTCACCCGATCGGTTCACCTGTAGCTGAATTTCAACAGCCAAGACTCGGAGCTCCAACCGATCTCCTCGCCCGATCCGTTCCAAGATCCAACCGGTCGGTACCAAGATCCAACCGCCCGCACCAAATTCCAGCCGACCGGTTCATACTGACCGGGTCAAACCCCAGCATTGCACTGTGATTTTGTGAATCGGCTCACCCGACCAGTTGACTTGTCAACCGATCGGGTGATGTCGTTTTCTATAAATAGAACCCTAGGTTTCCCAGATTCGGGAGTTGGTTATTTTTTACTGTTTTCTTCATTTTGTGACTGCTGTAATTTCCCAGTTTTTGTAAGTTTTCGGATCTTTGTAAAACTTTAGTACTATCTTAATTGCTTTACTACCTTCGCATTCCTATTGTCTGATTATGATTTTAACGGTTCATTTTCGTTTAGATCGCTTTTTAATGAATATTTGTGAGTAGTTCCCAAATCTGGGATTTTGGCGGAAACCCGTTCGGGGGCTCTTCCCGATGCATCCATAGGGTTAAGAAATCGATAGGGATTAGGAATCTAATGGTTACGCGGGGTGTTTTATTGTCATCGGTGGGAAAAAGACCGCCTTTGACCGTCGGGCCAAGGGGGAATAAACTTGGCGGTTGACTCCCTAGCCATAGCTCACGCCCTTAGCGTAGACGCCGAATCCTAGCGCGCGGGAGCGGCAGGATGAGACGTTGGGAGTTATCGTTGCGAGCTTTGTGCTCCCGGAGTCGATCAGTGTTAATGGACACGGGAGTGCCCACTGATCGAACCCGGGAAGTCCGGCGTATCATCCTGGGCACCGACAGGAATATCGGGCCCATGGGATGCCGTCACCAATTTTAGAGGCAACGTCTCACCATTAGACCCTAATTCCGATCGCCATCCTACACGTAGGCCGTATCGGCGAGAGTCGCTCGTTGGGGTGGAAACCAAAGTCCCGGGTTTTTTTTTCTTATTGTCTATACCCTGCATTCCTTTACCGTGACAACCCATCATTCGATCTGGGCTAGCTCGCCCACGGGGTGATTTCGGTCCTCTTTGACACAAGCACATCCTAGCCTCCCTGTGTTCGACCCCAAAGCCACACTACAACACCGTGCGCTTGCGGTTACAAATATCTAAACCCTCACACGGGTCCCCGGCCATTTGCGGCTCGCAAACCGGGGGCATGTCATGTTTATGGCGCCGTTGCCGGGGAGGCAACGTGCTTGTTATTTTAGGATCTCATGAACCCTAGTGTCTAGCTCTTATCCCTAACTCGCGATAATTTTCGCATTCTTCTTTTTTCTTTTTATTTTCTCATTTTAATTTTTATTTCTTATCTTATCTGTTTCTTTCCCACTTGTCGCTTCACGGGTATTTGTTGTTTTTCATGCGCAGGAGTTCAAGAAGTCTCGACGACTTGATCCCCGTTGACCCAGTGATAAACGCCACCCATAGGCGTTTGGCCACCGAGAAGCGAAGAAGAGAGGATCCTGAAGCCATGGGGGAGAACACCCCGCCTGACAAGTCCCTGCTGGAGTACTGGATGCCTTCCTGCGAGTCCACGTCCACCATCCGTCCTCCAGCTATTATGACCCAAAGCTTCGAGCTTAAGCCATCTTTGGTGACGTGGATCCAGCAGGATCAGTTTTCGGGTGCACCCATGGAGAGCTCGATCGAGCATCTAGACTCCTTTTTGGATAAATGTGACACCTTTCGGATTAACGGTGTCACAATTGAGGCGATCCGACTGAAGCTGTTCCCCTTCTCCTTGCGAGATAAGGCCAAGCGGTGGCTTAGGGGGAAGGACCCCAACACATTCAACACCTGGGAGAAGCTCTCCAATGCTTTTCTGACGAAGTTCTTTCCTCCGGGGAAGACCATGAAGCTGAGGAGTGAGATCTCCTCCTTCTCCCAGGCCAGCCACGAGTCCTTGCATGAGGCTTGGACAAGATACAAGGAGATGCAGAGGAGATGTCCCCACCATGAGCTCCCCAAGTGGCAGATTATAAATCTATTTTATAATGGGCTGAGGGACGATTTAAAGTCTTCCATGGACGCCGCGGCTGGAGGGTCCTTCATGTCAAGAAGCGAAGAAGATGCCTGGCAAATTTTGGAAAATATGGCATCCAACAATGAACGATGGTGTGACGAGAGAGCCACACCAAGGTCTGGGGGCATCCATAGAGTGGAAGACGTCGACAAATTGTCAAGCAAGTTTAACTTGCTGTCAACCCAGATCTCCGCATTGATGGTAGGCGCCGGTGGCGCCGGTTCACAACAGATTGCTGCGGTAGAATCCGAAGTTTTTGGAGAGTTCGACGGTGGTGACATCTCACCACCGTTGGATCAGGCGAGCGCATTGTTTTACAATCCTACGGGGAATGCGCCATTTCCACCACGAACCAACTCAAACCCAGCCTACTCTCCCAACAACCGAAATCATCCGAACCTCAGCTACCGGGCACCTTACCAACAGCCGGCTCAGTAACAACAGTAGACTTATCAGCCGGCTAGGCCCCAGCAGCAGTTCCAGCAGCAGCAGTTTCAGCAGCAACAACCACCACCACAGTATCAACAATACGCCCCTAGGAATCAGCAGCCCGCCCAGTAGCAATACTGCCAACAGAGGGCCATTTCTCCGGTTGAGTCCCTCTTGACTCAATACATAGCCAACCAGGAGAAAATTAATCTGAAGCTGGAGATGGGACAAAGAGTGCTCACTGATCAGGTGACCCAGCTGGGGTTGCAAGTGGCGAACCTTCAGAGACCGCAGAATTTATTACCGCCACAGCCTGAGGTGAATCCTAGGGGGTAAATCGGACCTTGGCGTTCACACATGAGCATGAGAACGTATCCGCCATCGTCTTGAGGAGCGGGACACAAATTCATAATAGAGCGCCGCCCAACGAACCGGAAGCACCACTGGCCGTTGAGCGGCCAATTGAAAAGGTTAATGACGACGGTGCCCAGTCGCCAAAATTTGTGGCTCCGGAGGGAACCCCCGAAGAAGAGAAGAAGAAAGAAGAAGGGAATTTGAAGGTATTCAAGCCCGTTGTGCCTTTCCCACAACGGCTTGCCAAGGCAAAAATCGATGAGAAGTATGGCAAATTCTTTGCCATGGTGAAAGATATGAGTTTACAAATCCCCTTCCTCGAGGCCATAGAGATGATCCCCTCCTATGCTAAATTCTTGAAAGACTTGGTGACACGGGGATCTAGAAAAGAAAAGGTCGTGTTAACGGCGGAGTGCAGCGCTCTCATTCAGCGTGCAAATCCGCCCAAGCTCAAGGACCCCGGAAGTTTCTCCATCCCTTGATCTATTGGGGAAGTGCAAATCCAGAGGGCGCTCGTCGATCTTGGTGCGAGCGTCAGCTTAATGCCCCTATCATTGTACAAGAGAATAGGGATGGGAGATTTAGAGCCCATCGACATGACATTGCAACTTGCTGACCGTTCGGTCAAGTATCCGGTGGGAGTAGTGGACGACCTCCCCGTCGATGTGAAAAGGGTGTATGTACCAGTTGATTTTGTGGTGATGGACATGCCGGAAGACAAGCATACACCAATTATTCTTGGACGACCCTTTATGGCAACCGCCAGAGTGTTGATAGACGTAAAGAATGGGAAGCTTTCCCTGAATGTGGGCCAAGAAAGACACGAATTTGACTTAGGCTTGTCAATGAAGCATCCAAACCCCCCGGACGATCCTAGTATCAATGTGCTGGAGAATGAAGAAGATAGGGCTGTTGAAACGAGTGCCTGGGAAGTGCTCTCGAGGAATCCCCCCGATAGCTTGGGGGACC
Organism: Scilla litardierei; assembly: GCA_030789695.1. NCBI lineage: Eukaryota > Viridiplantae > Streptophyta > Magnoliopsida > Asparagales > Asparagaceae > Scilla > Scilla litardierei. The sequence goes on along the minus strand of CM061141.1, from coordinate 217,745,445 downwards.
TTGGAGAGCAAGTTGGCTCCCCTAAGAATGAAGTGGCTAATGAGGCGGTCGCGCGACATGTGATCCCTCCCGGGTTTCCTAAGTCTCCTCCCACGAGGAGAAAAGGAAAAGAACCCATGGACCCTACCGGTGATGAGGTCCGGATCCTGAAAAAGATGGCGGTGGACGCCAATTTGAGGGAGAAGCCCCCAGATCCTGTCAACAAAGGGAGGGTAGTCGAGCAAATATTTTTACAGCCGCCGACTACACCGATAGCCACGACCTCTGTAGCTGAAGAGATGCCGGATTTTGGGCATCACCCGTACCGCCCACCATGAAAATCATCAACGGGCGTCAAGCTAAACGACGTTAAACAAAAGCGCTTCATGGGAGGCAACCCATGTTCTAAACTTTTGCTTCGCTTTTTAGGATTTTTTTCTACTTTATTTTTCTCTATTTTTATAAATAAATCCAGCCGAAACAACTTCCGTGAAGGAACTTAGACGATTTTTGGGTTTTGCAGAAAACAAGGCCTCAACCGATCGGTTGAGTTCTCACCCGATCGGTTGGGATGTATCAGCATACGGCCGTGTCTGTCACCAAATGAACCGACCGGGTGGAGAATGCTGAGACCGGGTGAGCAGACCGGGTGACCTGGGAGAACTCTCGAGAAAATTTCAGTATTAACGAACCGACCGGGTGATAATATGCCAGACCGATTGGGGGACCGGGTGAAAAACTCAGAGTTATTGGGAAATTGTATGGAGCGGCGAACCGATCGGTTGAGTTCTCAACCGATTGGGTCGCCTGTAGCGTTTCTTCAGCATCAAATTTTCGACCTAGGGTCAACCGATCGGGTGAAAACTCACCCGATCGGTTCGACTTAAAACCTATAAATACCCCCAACCCACCCGCTCACAAACCCTCGCCCAATCTCGCCGTTTCTCCGTCGTTTCGCCTTCCTCCAAGCACCCGACTGCCAAAATCCCTCTCCCACAACCTCAAATCCTCCATTAACCTCACTCTCCAACCCCCCTTGGATCTCACCGTCCATTTCTCTCTTTCCCTCTCCTATTTCTCATTTCTTTAGCCCTAATTCCCAGTATCAACCCCCACTTTCGAATTTTTGCTGAAAAAAGGAGTGCCGTGGCTCCACACTTCTCCCATTACACGGCATTGGGTCATCTACAAGCGGGGAACTCTAATTGATGCGGGGTAACTTCGTTCCACCTCTCGAATCTCAATTTTTACCCTAATATTTGAATTGCTTGGTTTTCGTGTGTGTGCACTTTAATAGTATTTTGCACCCATTTGCATCATCCACACACACATGGCCCGGGAGAGTGATAAAGGAAAAGGTATCTTGCGTGAGGAGGAACCGTCTCGTAAGAGACGTAAACAAACACGTCCTCCTCACCGCACACGTGAGCTTACACTTGCCCCTCCCGCACCTATCATTCCCCCTGTGGACCCCATTTTGGGCCCGCATGGATACATATTTAGGAACCAAGAGCAGAAAGACTTCTACCACAGACTTGACACTCGGGGGCATTTATCAACCAAGTTTGCCCACACCCAATCACTCGTCGCCCTCGGTGTATTCACCGAAGTCGAGACTCTTTTTGCTAATCTAGGTTGGTTGGCCTTCCTTAATGCCTCTTCGGTATCTTACCCGTCACTCACCCTAGAATTCCTTTCCTCCCCCGCTTGTGAGTCGGGGTTGACTTTCACTTTTCAGGTGCGTAACCAAACCATCCACACAAACCTAGACACCATCTGCGATATATTTGGTTTCCCTATTCTTGGGAATGACGCTATCCGTCACTACGGATATCCCCCGGAATTTGACGTCGATAATTTCTGGTTCCGCCTCACCATACTCCGCCGCTATCCCCGGGGTAAGGCCAAGGCCTCCTCCATCATCCATCCCATATTTTGTCTGGCCCATAGGATCATATCATCTGCATTTTCCCCGCGGGATGAGTCAGGCACCGTGACTATCCCCGATATTTTTATTCTCTGGGCCATGACTTTCCCCTTTGTTCGTGATGATGATGGAGTTAGTTTCAGGGCCCTGGTTGTCCCTGTCCATGCTGGCGATTGGCTTGTTTACAAGCTTCTCGAGATTAGCAGGGCCGGTAAGGGCAAAATCTGTTGTGGGGGCATTATCACTATCATTGTTTCTTACCCCCCGTTTAATATCCATATCCCTCGTGGTCTTCCCATCGCCGCATGACCCTCACGTCTAGATCTTGACGTCCTGCGGCACATTCACATGATTAAGCCCCGCCCCGACGGTCGTTTTGAATTCAATTACGGCCACCCCCTCGACCCTACACTATTCTCCCCAACCCCGCTCGTATGACTGTGGCTATCGTGGTGGATTGGACTTTTCCGCCTGACCCTGAGTTCTTTGAGGGGTTGCACCTTCCTTTCCTTCCCCCTGACGCACGTAGACCTCCTTCCCCTATCGCCCACTTAGGCGAGCAGGATATTCCTGTGTCCCGGGGAGATATGGAGGCTGGCCCGAGTCGCCCTGTTTCTGTTCCTGACCCCATCACTTCTGAGCACCTCTTAGCGGCCATTTCTGGCCTTGTCTCCTGTGCCGGCATGACCACCGCCGTCGGTACCACTTCCACCTTACCTGCCGGCACCACTTCTGCCTCACGTCAGTCCACGTCCTTTGGTCGTCGCCAGGTCTCTGCCCGTCTTGGTCTTGAAAGGGAGGTCGCTGCCCTCCGTGATCTCGCCATGTCCTCTGCCTCCTCGGACCCATCACCGTCCTCCTTTCTCACTCACCCACGTTGCCTCGCACTTGAGGGGAACGTGGCCACCATTCTTCGCCTTCTCACTCACATCCACGGACCACCTCCACCTTCACCACCTCGACGATCTTCTCCTCCACCCTCCCACACATCCCCACATCCATCACCTCCCCCACCACATTCTTCTCCTCCCTCATCTATTCCCATCCCGGTATCCACTTCCCCCCTCCCGACCACTTCCATCGCACCCACACTACCTCCTCCCTCCTCCTCCATCACTTCATATGTGCGTCGAAGGAAATTGCCGGTGCGCTCCAAATCTCTCCCACCACCACCCACTACCATCACCATCACATCTTCTCCCCCCATTTCTATTCCTTTCACCACCGCCTTGATCGCCGCCCTACCACCACCACCCACCTCCACCGACACTCCTCCCATCGTTCACACCACCGCTGCACCTATTCCTCCACCTCTTTCCCCACTTCTCCGCACCGCCCCCCCCCCCCCCCCCCCCCCCGCCTCCCCGACCACCCAGCCACACCCTCTTCCGAGGAGGGCGAGGATTCGCCTTCTCCTGATTTTTGATTTCACTTTGTTTTTTGACCCCCCCTCGCATATTTCCGCACTTTCACGCTCATATTTCATTGCTAGCATTATCATGTCTAGCTTGGGGGGCGTCTATTTTGGTGTGTTGCCGTGTTTTATTTTTTCTTCTTTTTGTGTGTGTGCTTGTTTTTCCCCTTTTGAGTGTCGTGTCGTGTGCTTTTTGTCGTGTCATGTGCTTTTTGTCGTGTAGTGTGGTTTTATTTCGTTTTTCGCGTCGTGTGGTTTGATTTTGATTTTTCTTTATTTTTCAGTTTCGTATCTGTGTTTTCCTCGTTTTTCATTTCTTTTTGTGTCGGTGTCCCCATTTTCATTGCCCTCCCGTACTCACTCTTATTGCATTGAGGGCAATGCAAGATTCTGCTTAGGGGAGTCGCACTTTGTGCGTCATTTGAGTCTTTTCTTTTTCGTTTTTGTGCCGTTTTCATCGTGTTTTTCTTTTTCTTTTCTTCTTTTTATCTCTTTCTCCTAGAGATGAACCCTATGATGAATCACCAAAAAAATCACACACACCTAGCACCTAGCATCACATTCACTAACCCTAGGATTTCGAGTCCTCTTGCATTTCACGCATCGTGGGTCCACTTAGCTTTTTGTGAGTCGTGCGTCGTGCCTAGCTGTTTGATGTGCTTCTACTTTGTGATTTTACTTTATATACCTGTCCAGGAATGACCCCTAGATTATCATGCTTCGATTTGAATATGCGGTATTTATTTCCCATGTCTGCTTCTGCATGATATATATATATATCGTGTACTTCATCTCGCATGTGTCGGGATTCCACAATTAAGGACTAGGATAACCCATTTAGCCCATGCTCTATTTAGCGAGAATAGTTTCCTTTGCCCAAGTGTTTAGATTCCGACTTCTTTTTTGTTTTACTTGGTGCAAATCCCCTCGTCGTGTACCGTTCTCCCACTTGGGAGAGTACACATGTGTATAGCCAAAAACCCAAAAATTCAAAAAAAAAGAGAAAAGAAAAGAAAAACCCAAAAAGAAAAGAAAAGAAAAATTCTATATAGCCCAAAATCCAAAAAAAATACAAATACCCAAAACCCAAAAATTTCAAGTGTGAATATTTTTCCAATCTACCGAGAATAAAGGGAAGGCAAGAATTTGCACCGAGTGTTCTTCTCCACATCATCTCAACCCCCATCGTTTTCGAAAACACTTGGCTTAGGAACTTTTTAGCTATTAGCTAGGCTTTAGTGTGGTGATTTCCTTAACCATAGTTGTGGAGTCCCCGACGCATGATATGTTTCGATTCTCTCTCTATTCTCATGCATGCTTGAACTACATATATTCACCGCCTTATTCAATTCGAATTGATATTTGGGTCATTTCCTAGGTTTGCGTATATCGAGCTTTATTGCACATCGTAGATAGCGACACCGACTGCTAGCGCACGGCCACACTCACTCGCGCTTCACCGCGTGGGCCCACGGCACTTATTTGGACTCGTATTCCTTGGTTTAGTGATGTGATTTGGCGTTTGCTTGCTTGGTGTGTCATTTTTGATTTTGTTGGCCCTGACATGCGATCTAGGATAAAGAGTTTTCTTTTTCTCTCTTTCTCTCTATTTTTCCCTCCGATCTCCTAATCTCACTCGTCTTCCTCGAGGACGAGGAAGAGTTCAGCTTAGGGGATTTTGATGTGCGTTTATATTTCATATATTTACGCGTGTTTTCTTCCGTGTTTTTCCGTATTTACCGCCGTCTTTTATTTGTTTTCTCGTGTTTTCTTGTATTTTCTTGTTTTCTTTCACTTTTCCGTATTTTCCGTGTTTTACAGGAGTTTGCTGGCATTTGGGACGTAAAACGATGATATCATGTGTCCCCGGAGCAACGGGAGGAGTCACGCATGATTCAGGGGGTCAAACGACGAAGATTGCATCTTTCAGCCCCTCACCCGGTCGGTTGGTCATCTCCAACCGATCGGGTGATGCACGCGTGCACCACCCGGACGCAGCTTGGAGCTCACGAGAAGTCGCCCGGTCGGTTCAGTGACCGGGTCAAAAGCTCAAAGTCTCTGGAAATTCGAAGCTGATTTCCAACCGATCGGGTGACCTTCACCCGATCGGTTCACCTGTAGCTGAATTTCAACAGCCAAGACTCGGAGCTCCAACCGATCTCCTCACCCGGTCCGCTCCAAGATCCAACCGGTCAGCACCAAGATCCAACCGACCGCACCAAGTTAAAACCGACCGGTTCATACTGACCGGGTCAAACCCCCGCATTGCGCTGTGATTTTGTGAAGCGGCTCACCCGACCGGTTGACTTGTCAACCGCTCGGGTGATGTCGTTTTCAATAAATAGAACCCTAGGTTTCCCAGATTCGGGAGTTGGTTATTTTTTACTGTTTTCTTCATTTTGTGACGGCTGTAATTTCCCAGTTTTTGTAAGTTTTCGGATCTTTGTAAAACTTTAGTACTATCTTAATTGCTTTACTACCTTCGCATTCCTATTGTCTGATTATGATTTTAACGGTTCATTTTCATTTAGATCGTTTTAATGAATATATGTGAGTAGTTCCCAAATCTGGGATTTTGGCGGAAACCCCTTCGGGGGCTCTTCCCGATGCATCCATAGGGTTAGGAAATCGATAGGGATTAGGAATCTAACGGTTAAGCAGGGTGTTTTATTGTCATCGGCGGGAAAAAGACCGCCTTTGACCGTCGGGCCAAGGGGGAATAAACTTGGCGGTTGACTCCCTAGCCATAGCTCACGCCCTTAGCGTAGACGCCGAATCCTAGCGCGCGGGAGCGGCAGGATGAGACGTTGGGAGTTATCATTGCGAGCTTAGTGCTCCCGGAGTCGATCAGTGTTAATGGACACGGGAGTGCCCACTGATCGAACCCGGGAAGTCCGGCGTATCATCCTGGGCACCGACCGGAATATCGGGCCCATGGGATGCCGGTACCACTTTTAGAGGCAATGTCTCACCATTAGACCTTAATTCCGATCGCTATTCTACCCGTAGGCCGTATCGGCAAGAGTCGCTCGTTGGGGGTGGAAACCAAAGTCCCGGGTTTTATTTTCTTATTGTCTATACCCTGCATTCCTTTACCGTGATAACCCATCATTCGATCTGGGCTAGCTCGCCCACGGGGAGATTTCGGTCCTCTTTGACACAAGCACATCCTAGCCTCCCTGTGTTCGACCCCCAAGTCACACTACAACACCGTGCGCTTGCGGTTACAAATATCTAAACCATCACGCGGGTCCCCCGGCCATTTACGGCTCGCAAACCGGGGGCACGTCAAGCATCCGGAACTTCACTTTCAGCCGTGGTTTTGCACGGCGAAGTCTTGCAAGGTAGTGAGATGATCATGGAGGAAGGTTTTGGGTCCCTCTCAGGAGCATGATAATCATCCGGGAAGAAGGCTTCAACATGAAAATAGGTCTCAATAGTGGATAGTTCTCAACTATAACTTTCAGCTTCCTCATGGTCCCAAGATCCAAGGTGCTATGTAGAGGTATGCAAGGATAAGATAGATTCCTGCTCACTGCACTCGATAAACTTTGCCTGATGATCCTCCAGGCAAAGATCCCCATAGGTGCATAGCTCTCCCCCATTGATGTCAGAACTGGCATGTTAATAAACATCACTTCATTGGGAGGGAAAAAAATTGTCGTGTCGGGATGCTGCTGAACATCATGATTCCTCTCTTGATTTTCTACAGCAGCTGACAGAAAGGATAGGATGCTTGAGGCGCTTAGAGATTCTGACAGACTCTGGGCCAAATAGCTGACGTGATGTGCATGTGCCCAGATATCACCTGAAACGGCACATGACATTATTACTGTAGAGCAGAAAACCTGTAAGAAAAAGAAAGAGAGAGAACTGCAAGGATAGAGAGCACGTTAATAGCACAAGTTGTATGGACTGAGATACAAGAAATAATGATGGCGATATGGAGACATAATCTACCAATCCTATACAACGAATATGTATAATATGTCCAAGTAAAATTAAAAAGTGAGTAGAATATGAAAATTATCACGGGGTAAGGATGTGAACTAGTCTTGTGGGTTCACAGGGTCCTAAAGGAAACAAGCAGGTTGCCTCCTCGGCAACGGCGCCATAAAGCTTGACGTCCCCTAGATTTAGCAATGTGTGGTCGGAACGGGGATACCAGATTTAAATATTTATAATCGCAAGCACACGGTGTTGTAGTGTGGCTTGGGGATCGAACACGGGGAGGCGTGAGATGTGCTTGATGTCAAAGAGGATCCGGATCACCTGGTGGGTGAGCTAGTCCTATCGCTTGGTGGTTTGTCACGAAAAGGAACTATGAAAGATGTAAGATATAAAAAGGTAACCTAGGACTTTGGTTTCTACCCTATCATGTGCCCTCTCTATTATGACCGACGGATAGGAGAACGATCGGATTTTAGAGTTTAGTGGTGAGAAGTTGCCCTTAAAAGTGATACCGAGCGTCCCATGGGCCAGATATTCCGGTCGATGCCCATGATGATACACTAGGTCTACTCATGCACGGATGGTGGGCATTCCCATGTCCATTAACATTCTCCGACTCCCGAAGCACTAGGCTCGCTACGATTGCTCCCGACATTTCATCCTGCCGTTCCCATGCGCTAGGATTCAATGTCTACGCTAGGGGTGTGAGCTGTGGTTAGGGGATCAAACACCAATTTTATTTCCCATTGGCCCGACGGTCTGAGGCAGTCTTTCTCCCGCCAATGACAATGAAATGCCCCGCATAACCATCTAAATTCATATATCATATCGAAACCCTAATCCGATGGTCGTTCTAGGAAGAACCCACGAAGGGGCTTCCACCAACGTCCTAGATTAGGAAACTACTCACAGTTCATTGCAAAAAGAGCAACACAAAAAATTATAGCCATTGAAATCAAGATCAAGCGATAGAAATATGGAGCAAATAGTATTAAGAATGCATTATCAAAGTATCAAGACAATCAGAGAACTTACAAAACAAAATAAATTCGCAGCCGTCAAAAATCCCAAAAAACAGTTTTAGAATAAGGGGATCCGTTCTGGGAAAAACCTAGGTTTGTATTTATAGATTAGCGTCCACCCGATTGGTTGAAGCATTAACCGATCGGGAGAGTGGGTCGTTGACTTGGCCTTCAGCTTTTGAGATACATCACCCGATCGCTGAACCGATCGGGTGAGTCGTCGGGTCGTGAGCTGGGAGAATTTCAGCTACAAATGAATCGACCGGGTGAGATTTCACCTGATCGATTGGAATTCAGCTCCAAAAGACAGAGAGGGCTATGGCTCCACCCGATCACTGAACCGATCGGGTCAACTGACCGGTTGGGAAGCAGCTCCAAAAACAGAGAACACTGCGGCCACCACCCGATCACTGAACCGAGTGGGTGGGATCTTCTTCACTGCTGCTCCAGATCGGGTCAGATACACGTGCACGAACTGATCGGGTGGGTCTGTCCACCCGATCGGTTGAGGGCTGATATGTGGTATTCTTTGACGTTTGGCCCTCAGGTTCTCGCGTGACGCCTTCCGTTGCTCAGGGGAATCATGATATATGCTTTTATATGTCCCCAGCGCTGGTAATCTCCTGCAACAGCACAAAAACACAAAGAAAGTGAAAGAAAACTGGATACGAAACACCGAAAAACAACGAAAAATCATGGAGAGGATGTGCGTGAATATATAAAATATAAACGCACATCACCCATCCATCCACCATCGCCACCTCCTTCCCCACTTCTTCGCATGCCCATAGCCTCTCCCTCCCACACCCCTCCAGCCTCTTCCGAGGAGGATGAGGAGATTGCCTCTCCCACACCTTGATTTTCCTTTTTTCTGATTTTCCCCTAGCCATTTATTCTGCATCATCTTGATCATATCTTCTTTCTAGCATTGTCATGATCAACTTGGGGGAAATCAATTTTTTGTGTGATTATTGTCGCGTGTCTTGTTTGATGTGTATTTGTTTTGTGTGTTTGCGTGTATGTCTTTTGTATAGTACGTTTCGTTATTTATTTTCTTTAGTTTTCTATTTTTTCTTATTGTGTGTTTTTCATGTTTTTCCCCTTTTCTTTGTCGGTGCGTACTTCCCTCCCATCTTCCGCTGCCCTCCCGCATCTATTCCTATTGCATTGAGGGCAATACAACGTTCAGCTTGGGGGAGTCGCACTTTGTGCGTCAGTCTTGTCTTTTTTCCGTTAATTTTGAGTCGTTTTGCCTCGTGTGTTTCTTTTTCGTTCCTTCTTTTTATTCTCCCTCTCCTAGAGATGACCCCACATGATGAATTGCCACGGAACTACACACACTTAGCTTAGCTACGATACTCATTCTCACTAACCCTAGGAAGCTGTGTCCTATTGCATTTCATGCCCCGTGGGTTCACTTTGGTTTTGTGTGAGTTGTATGTCGTGACTAGCTAGTTGGTGTGCTTCTACGTTGTGATTTTGTTTTTATATGCATGTCCTTGGATGACCCCTAGACTATCATGCTTCGATTTCGAATATGCAGTATATGCCTCCACTGTCTGCTTCTTTATGCATGAAACTATATATATTACACTTCAAATCGCATGTGTCGGGACTCTACCAATAGGACTAGGATAACCCATTTTGCTTATGGTCTGATCTGTGAAATTTTTTTCTTTTGCCAAGTGTTTAGAATTCGAATTCTTTTTTGTTTTACTTGGTGCAGATCCCCTCATCATGCATCGTTCTCCCATTTGGGGGAGTGCACACTTTTCATTATCCCACTTCCAAAAAAAGAGAGAGAAGAAAAATCCAAAAAAGGGGAGAAAAGAAAAAAAATATGTATAACAAAAATCCAAAAAAATATATGCAAATATGCAAACCCCAAAAAAATTCATGATGTGAATATTATTCCCACCGTCATGAATAAAGGGAAGGCGAGAATCTGCTCCAAGTGATCTCCTCCACACCTACTTAACCCCCTTCGATTTCGAACACGCTTGGCATAGGAATTTTCTAGCAATCATCTAGGCAGTCGTGTGGTGATTCTCCTGCTCCTAGCGTAGAGTCCCTGACACATGATATGCTTATATTCCTACAATATTCTCGTGCATGCTTGAGCTATTATTCACCGCTAATTCGAATTGATTCGATATTTGGGTCATCTTATGGGTACGAGTATATGGAGCTTTATTGCACAACTTAGATAGTTACGCCGTCTGCTAGCTCACGACCTCACTCACTCGCGCTTCACCGCGTGTATCCACGCCACTTGTTTGGACTCATATTCCTGGGTTTAGTGATGTTCTTATCGCATGCTTGCTTAGTGTGGCGTGTTTGATTTTGTTGGCTCTGACAGGTGATCTAGGATTTTCTTTTCTTTTTGTGATTCTTCCGATCCATTTTTCCCTCCGAGCTCCTACTCTCACGCGTCTTCCTCGAGGACGAGGAAGGGTTTAGCTTGGGGGATTTTGACATGTGTTTATATTTTATATATTCACGCAGGTCTTCTCCGTGATTTCCCGTCGTTTTCCGTTGTTTTCCGTTGTTTCGTATCTATTCTTTTGTGATTTTTAGTTTCTTTTCACTTTCTTTGTGTTTGTATGCTATTGTAGGAGATTGCCAGTGCAGGGGACATACCAAGCACACATCATGAGTCCCCGGAGCAACAGGAGGTGCCATACAAGATCCTGAGAGCCAATCGCCAAAGTATATCACGTATCAGCTCTCAACCGATCGGGTGGACAGACCCACCCGATCGGTTCGTGCACCGTATCTGACCCGACGAGGAGCAGCAATAAGGCAAATCCCAACAGATCGGTTCAGAGATCGGTTAGTCGTGACAGTACTCTCTGTTTTCTGAGCCGAACTCCACCCGATCAGTTGACTTGTCAACCAATCGGGTCACATGTAGCATTTCTTCGCGAGCTCAAGAATCCAACGACTTCACCCGATCGGTTCAGTGATCGGGTGAAGTATCTCAGAAGCTGAAGACCCAGTCAACGGTCATCTCAACCGATCGGTTGATATTTCAACCGATCGGTTGGATGTTTATTTTTGTCTTCTTGTGGGAATATTCCCTGGCATCTTGCCAAAATGTATATATAGCCCTAGGTTTCCCAGAAAACAAATCCCCATTTTTCTTAACTGTTTTAGGGGTTTTTGGCTACTGAGAATTTATTTTGGTTTGTTAGTTTCTTGATCGCTTTGATACTTTAATATTGCGTTATTAATACCATTTGCTCTAGTATTCTATTGCTTGATTATACTTTTGATGGCTGAAATTTGTGTTATTGAATCTCTTGCAATGATTATTGAGTAGTTTTCTAATCTGGGACATTAGTGAAAGCCCCTTCGTGGGTTCTCCCTAGAACGACCATATGATTAGGGTTTCGATAGGATATATGGATTTAGATGGTTACGCGGGGTGTTTTATTGTCATTGGCGAGATAAAGACCGCCTCTGACCGTCGAGCCAAGGGGAAATAAAATGGGAGTTTGATCCTCTAGCCACAGCTCACACCCATAGCGTAGACATTGATTCCTCGCGCGTGGGAACGGTAGGATGAAATGTCGAGAGCAATCGTTGTGAGCTTAGTGCTCCCGGAGTCGATCGGTGTTGGACATGGGAATGCCCACCATCCGAAACCGGGTAGACCTAGCGTATCATCCTGGGCATCGACCGGAATATCGGGCCCATGGGACGCTAGGTACCGCTATTAGAGGCAACGTCTCACCACTAAACCTTAGAATCCGATCGTATTCCTATCCATCGGTCGTAATAGAGAGAACTCATGATAGGGTAAAAACCAAAGTCCTAGGTTACTTTTTATATCTTATACCTTTCCGTAGTTTCATATCGTGATAACCCATCAAGCAATAGGGCTAGCTCACCCACCGGGTGATCCGGTTCCTGTTTGATTTAAAGCACATCACACGCCTCCCCGTGTTCGACCTCCAAGCCACACTACAACACAGTGCGCTTGCGGTTACAAATTTTAATCCTGGTATCCCCGTTCCGACTTTATATAGTGCCAAATCTAATCAGGTCATGTTTTTAGAAGTCATATTACGGTTTGTTTTCTAAGTTGAACGTGGCTATCCTAACAGTTTCAAATCACGTTGTTCGAACATTCAACCTATTCGACGATTCTATCCTATGTACATAGTCAAAATTGTCCAATCGTCGGTCTAGATTTTTACAACAGTTTAAAGGAGCGTAAAAGTAAATTAAGCGTCTAGTTGTCAATTTTTAGTTAGGTTTCAATGACATACGGTGTGAGTTTCTACGAGCGAGTGGAACCAACCTAGTACGACAATCACACACGAGTCTGACGTCGGATCTGAAATGGTGATGGGTGTTGTCATCTCCGGTTCCTCGACTGCGGGTAGCGCAGTAAGGAAAAGGTAGCATCGGGATCGTTTCGGCTGCAGGTAGAGCATCGAAACGATGTTTACGGAGAGGGGCAGCGGCTACATCGTCTTGCAGCAGCAGCGACAGCGAAACAACAAACAGCGGCAGCGGGAAGCGAAACGACAATGGCTACAAGGCATGCGACAGGTCTGGACGTACGAAGGGATGATGGCCGCGACGTAGAGAGGGACATCAGCAAGGGGAGAGGTCATGGGCTGTTGGGTGTGTTGTCGAAGGGATAGGGTAAGTCGTAAGGTGTTCGGCCAGGGGTCTTGGCCGATGGCAGCTTGATGATGGCTGGAGGGAGATAGAGGGGGCGTGGGGAAGAGCTGCAGGTCGGAGAAAACACCGACGGGTGGGTTGATGACCTGTGCATGGGATGCAGGTCGAGATGGGAGGTGGCCGGCGACAGGCGGCCATGCGACAGGTTGAGAAGAAGGAGAAGGGTCCTGGTGCTTGCATGGAGGATGGCCGACGGTGGGATGCTTGCAGGTCGATGTGCTGCTGTTTGTTGTGGAGGCCGGTGGGTGTGGGTGAAAAGGCCGGAGGAAGATGAAATTCGGCGGCCTGAGCTTGGCCGTAAGGTGGTGGTGGGGTGGTTTGTTGATGGCTGGAGGAAGGGGTGCACATGGAAGAGAGGGCAACAAGAGGGCTCTAGGGTTTCGGCCTGAGGAAGAAGATAGAGGAAATAGAGTTTGATTGAAGAGAAAAAAATAAGAAGAAGAACTGCTCTTCTGTTTCATGCGGCTCAAAAGAGAAAGTAGGAACCCTAGTTTCTAGGTTACGGCTGTGTGAAGATTAGACCTAGGTTGATATATTAAGTGGCATCTAGCATGATTGAAGTAGGTGCGGCTAAGTGGCAAAATACTCTTGTTGGCTATGTATTAGGGGATGTCCCATATACAATCAAAGAATCCATCGTTCGAAGGCGGAAACTCGGTTCATGGTGGCGCCGATGGCTTGGGGTCTGTCAAGATCCATCGACCTGAGGGGGGGATTTCATCCGGACCTGGTGACGTCCGGGGAACAGTACATCGACCTATAGATGGCACCTCAACTGTTGGTGTTCACTCATCTGTCAGCGTGGATGATGTTAGTTCTGGATCCGGCAAGAATCAGCAGACGGGAGATCAAGGCTGGCAACATGTCTCCCACGCGAGGAAGAAGAGAGTTCATTTTGATGCCAGGAATCTCGGCGGCAAGCGTTTCCTGCCACCCAATCCTTCCCAGCGTCACAATTTTGTTGGGGGACTCAGAAGAGGTGGGGGTTCTCTTAAGCGGGAAGTTACCAACGCCAAGACTAATTCCCCTAAGGTGCCTGTCAGATTGCCTGTTAGACCCAATTCTGAGATCCATATAGATCCGTCTGTATCTAAGAGATCGTGGGTTGATATTTGTTCGACTCGGCGTAAATTTGCAGATCCACTAGTGATGTCTCTTGTGCCCCCTGTGCACAATGAGAACGATGTTGCGAAGGTCAAAGTGGCATCTAGCATGATTGAAGTAGGTGCGGCTAAGTGGCAAAATACTCTTGTTGGCTATGTATTAGGGGATGTCCCATATTTCAGACAAATTAAATCTTGGACGGAAAGGCTCTGGAGAATCAAAGGAGGGCTCCGTATTTTCTCTCGTGAGAATGGGTACTTCTATTTCAAATTTGAGAATGAGGTAGATCGGGATAATATTCTTCATGGTGGTCCGTGGCTTTTTGATGGTAGACTTGTGGTGCTCCAAAAATGGACCCCGTCCACGCAGCATGGTCGGGATATTCTCACCGCGGTTCCTGTATGGGTCCAATTCCATAACCTCCCCCTATCAATGTGGACGTTGGAAATTCTGAACATCGTAGCAAGTGGAGTTGGTACCCCTATCTGTCTTGACAAAGCAACTGCTAATCTGGATAGAATTTCTTATGCTCGGTGCCTTGTTGATGTAGATGCGAAGGCTCCACTACAAAGGAAGGTCTTAGTTGACGTAGAAGACCTATAATCCTTATCAATCGACGTCAGGTATGAGGGGGAACCGTCGAGATGTGGTGGATGCGCTTGCTTTGGTCACTTAGATAACCAATGCCCAAATAAACTCCCAGCCACTAAGCGCCCTTCAATCCAAGCAATGCATTCTTCTGACGCATCTCTTCATTCCAAGTACAGAGTGAAAGCCAATGAACTGATGACAAATACACCCAATGCTAATGGTGGAGCTCTGGGTGACGCTGGAGATTTGCCTATTTCTCTCTCGCAGCAGGACACTAGTGAGGTATTACTTAAAGATTCTCAGCTCCCACCCAATTTGCTGGGTCCTCTAGATCAGAACGCCAAAGTGATAAACCCTGCCATCCCCTAGTGCGTGAAGCTCTTACTGTTGACCTGCACCATGATTTATCATTGCAAAAATTTGTGATTGGCGAATGCAGTAATTCCAATACTACGGTGGATGCTGAGAATGGTGCAGCCCCTACGGAAGGTACTTCATCAGACCAACCTGATGTCTCTGGCCCAAGTGTAGGGGTTTTATCAATAACAGGAGGTTGTAACCCCTTTGCCGTCGCTCCTTCAAACTGTCCAGGACCCTGAGAACTTGGACCCCCCCTCAAATCCTACTGTTCCTAACCCGGAATGGGTTGAGGAACACTCTATCCTGAGGGAGAAGGTGGCACCAACAAAGTGTAAGTCAACCCCAGCCTCTCCAACAGGCGTTAGGCGAAGCACTAGACTAGCGGGCCCGGTTCCGCCTATCTCAAAATCTGTTTAATGTCTATCTACTTTTGGAATTCTCGGGGTCTTAATAACGTCTCGAGGCGAGTAGATCTAAAGCATCGTCTGCGTAAGTTCAACCCCTCAATTGTATGCTTGTTAGAGACTAAAGTGGAAGCTGTTAATGCAGGTAGAATTGCTAAGTGCTTTAGTAAAGAGTGGTCGAGCATTGACAACAGGGCTCGCCACAAGGGGGGCCGGCTCGTGATCTTTTTTAACACATCTATATGGAGTTGTTCTAGCATTACGACATCTGATCAACATATCACTTCTTTATTTACTAATTCAGATGGGTTTGTGATGGGACTATCTGCAATTTATGGCCTCAATCTGGCAAATGATAGAATGGCACTTTGGAATAATCTAATAGCTGACTCCCGGATTTTCTCCAATACTCCTTGGCTGGTGGGAGGAGATTTCAACTGTGTCCGTAGCGCTAACGAGAAGTTGGGTGGGCGAGCTGTGGATGTGAGAGCTATGGATTCGTTCAATGATTGTATTGGGTCCAGTCATCTCACTGAATTAAAAAGCATTGGTAGAAGCTTTAGTTGGTGTAATAAGCGCATTGGCGCTTCCCGTATAACGGCGCGCCTGGACCGGCTTCTTTGCAATACACAGTGGATTAGCCTCTTGCCTCAATCTTTCGTTGAATATTCTTATGCTGGAACTAGCGACCATGCCGCTATGATCGTATATCTTCATTCTAAGGTAATCACTCACCCAAAACCTTTTAAATTTTACAACTCTTGGATCTCCCTCCCGGGATTTCATGACATTGTTCGGAGCAATTGGAGTATGCAGAGGAGGGGTATGGGAATGCAGAATATTGTTAATAAGCTCAAATCCTTGAAATGTGCTCTCAAATCCTGGGCAATTAATGAAAGAAGTAAAGTTCATACTGTGAAATGTCGGCAGGAGTTAGAGGATTTGCAACATAATAGTTGTTTACATTCTGATCCGGCTATCCAAGCACTAGAAAAGAGGGCCGGTCTTAAGCTTGCTCATGCATTAGAAGTTGAAGAGGAAGATTTGCGTCAAAAAAGCCGCCAAAATTGGATTTCTCTGGGGGACAGGAATTCTAACTTTTTCTATGCAGCTATGAAGTCCAGACTATCTCATAACACCCTTGCCCATCGTATTAATATTTATGGTGAAAGGAATTCTTCTTCGGATTCTCTAAGATTGGAAGCTCATGTATTCTACAAAAACTTATACTCCCAGGATGATTACTGGACGATCTTCCCTAATCTTATCCCCAAGCGCAAACTAACTGTGGAAGCTACCAATTGGGTTGATAGGTCTGTCTCTGCTTCTGAAATTAAAGAGGCAGTTTTCCAAATTTGTACAGACAAGTCTCCTGGACCTGATGGTTTCAATGCTAAATTTTTTCAGCACGAATGGGAGGTTGTAGGTAAAGACGTTATTTCTGGTGTCTCGTCTTTTTTCACAACTGGCCGCATGATCCCACATGTCAATCACACATTCTTGACATTGGTCCCTAAAAATGCCAATGCTACATGATTAGGTGAATACAGGCCCATTGCTTGCTGCAATGTGATTTACAAAATTATTAGTAAAGTGCTTTGTAACAGGTTAAAGCACGTTATCTGTGATCTTATTTCCCCCAATCAAGCTGCCTTTCTTAAGGGGAGGTTGCTTGCAGATTGTGCTCTCATTGCCCACGAGCAGATACGTGATTTTAGCAACCCTATGGGGGCCAGAACGTGTTTAAAATTGGACCTCAAGAAGGCTTTTGATAGTGTAAACATGGCATTCATATTCTTTCTACTACACCAAATGGGATTCAGGAGCAGATTCATTAATTGGATATCAGAATGCATCTCTACCCCAATGTTTTCTGTCTTAATTGATGGGTCCCCAGAGGGCTATTTTTCGTCCAACAGAGGCCTCCGTCAAGGTGATCCGCTCTCCCCTTACCTATTTGTGCTAGTAATGGAGGCTTTCTCGCTCCTTATGGCTAGAGCTGAATCTTCTCGTACTATCCATCCTCTGAGAAGAACTGGGGCTATCTCTCACCTGCTTTTTACCGACGACCTTTTGGTTTTCTGTCGTGCAAACCCCCATTCTTTTAAAGGCCTGAAAGATTTATTGACTCAGTTTAACTTATTCTCTGGTCTTCACATTAATTTGGGGAAAAGCTCCGCCATTTTCAGTAAAGGCGTGGTTGATCCTAGTGGACTGGCAGGTATTCTTGGAATAAAGAAGGTATCATCTTTCACTACTTATTTGGGTTTGCCGCTCTCTTCGACATATCCTAAAGCTTCCTTATATAGCCGTTTAATTGACAAATGTAAGAAGAGACTGTTGGGTTGGTCCTCCTCTTTGCTCTCTACTTCTGGAAGGATAGAATTTGTCCGCTCTGTTATCTATGGAATGGTATCCTTCTGGATGCAAGTATACTGTATTCCGCCTTCTGTGATCCGTACCATAACTGCTGCTTGTAGGAGGTTCATTTGGGGTAAATCCAACAGCTGGGCCTGGAAGGATTTATGTACACCCAAGAAAGAGGGAGGAGTGGGTTTAAGACTATTGGAAGATCTGAATGTAGCCTCCGGGGTACGGCTAACCTGGAGACTTCTTACCTCGACCGAGATCTGGGCAAATTTTATGAGGAAACGCTATAGCGTTGTTGCTAATGGATTTTTTACTTCTAAGGCTCACCCTACCCAATCAGGGACTTGGAAGTTCCTACTCAGGTACCGTAATATTTCCCAAAAACTCATTAAACGTACCGTTAGTGATGGTTTAGAAACTTTGTTTTGGTTTGATAATTGGCACCCTAAGGGCCCCCTCTATTTGCTCCACACTCCTACCCCGGGTACGGAACTGATGAATGTGAGGGATTTTTGGGCGCATGATGGCTGGAAGGATATTCCCAGCATTCAACCCCTACCCCCTATTCTTCGGCCTATTGCTCTTAGCTCCGGTCCTGACACTTGGACGTGGGAAGCAGGGCCAACATGTAATCTCCAATCAGCATGGGAGGGCACGCGTACAGCCAGGCCGCCTTTTATTTATTACAGTGCTATATGGTTTGCAAAACATGTTCCTAAATTTTCTTTGTGCTTGCTGCGAGCTATTAGGGATAAATTGCCTACTAGAGAGAGACTCTTTCGGTTGGGAATAATGACAGAGCAAAAGTGCATTCTTTGTGACAAAGATGAGACTGAGAGTATTGAGCACCTGTTCTTTGGTTGTGATTATTCATGCTACATTCTTACCAGGTGCCTCCTCAAGTTGGGATACACGGGAGTGGTTCCACCTACTATAGCTAATACTTGCGATCTTTTCTTCTCTCGCTATAACAATAAGGATCATGTGGGTATACTTGCTAAATCCGCCTTGGCGGCCATGGTCTGGCACATATGGAGGGAGCGTAACAAGAGGATTTTTGAAGGAATCGGAATGGGGAAAACTGAGTTATTTGAGGCAATATCAACCGACGTCACGATAGCTCTTCGCCACTTGGACTTGGACCAAGCTCCTGACATCACCCCATTTTCTAATTGGGGGTTTATTGATGCTGGTTAATTGTATATGCTATTTTGGTGGTAGACTCTTGTATTGTTATGTATAGACCGCTAGCAGTAATGGTGGTTGCTGGGATGTGGAGGGTGACGACGCTTGTGTCCTCTCCCCTCTCTTCCTATTACCCCTGTAACTTGCTAGTGGTGACTGTTGTAAATATTTTGGTGATTAATAAAGACAACTTTACTCGTCAAATATATATATATATATTTGACGCCGGCGATTTCGGAGATGGACGCCGGCGATTTCGGAGAGGCGATTCAACCTACGAAAGGGAAGTCCGGCGGCCTTGGGATCTCCGTTGGCATTGATGGCAAACCTGCTGCTAGATCTAATAGGAATGCAGCTGGAACAGATCTGGGTGATAGGGCTAAAGCCGATCTGGATCTGGATCGAGATCTCGCTTCGAAGGAGAATGGTGTGGGAACGAGCAAGGGGACAGGATCCGTGGCCCAAGCTGTTGCGGGAGGGGAGATTTCTGCTCACAACGTTAGGGCTTCTGAATTGGGGTTGAAGACTGTGAGCTTTGCGAAGAAGAGAGCGGCCAATCATCGGATGATATCTCGTGGTGAAGGGCGTCCCGAAGCTAGGGATTCTCGGCATCCTTATGGCTATCAGCGGCGCTCTAGGGACCCTAGCCCCCGGGTGTAGGAGGGAGGACATCAGCAGGTGAAATCTCTTCATCGTTTGGGGACCGCCCCTAAGCCGTTCGTCAAAATGCCTGTGAGGCCATCTGTTCCCATTAAAATCAATCCTGAGGGGGGGAAAAAAGTTGGCTTGATGTCTGCTCCTTGAGACGTAAATATGCGGACCCACTAGTGATGTCTCATGTCCCCCCTGTGCGTATCGCTGATGGAATTGCAAAGGTGTTGGTTACTAATGCGGAAGTTGAGGTGAGTTCGGCTCGATGGCGTACCTCTCTTGTGGGGTATGTGCTGGGGGACATCCCCTACTTTGGGCAAGTCAAGGCCTGGACTGATCGTCTCTGGAAGCTTAAGGGGGGAATGCAGATTTTCAGTAAGGAAAACGGATTTTTCTACTTCCGTTTCGAGAAAGAGGAAGATTGTGAATCCATCCTTCATGGTGGACCATGGCTCTTCGATGGCCGTCTAGTGGTGCTACAACGTTGGAGTCCGGCGGTAAAGCACGATCGAGACTTCCTAACTTCTGTCCCGGTCTGGATTCAGCTCCACAATCTACCCCTTCATATGTGGTCTTTGAATGTCTTGAATAAGGTAGCAAGTGGTGTTGGTATCCCCATTTGCTTGGATAGAGCAACTGCAAACATGAGTAGAATCACTTACGCAAGATGTCTGGTCGAGGTAGAAGCATCCAACACATTGGCTAGATCTGTACTTATTGAATTAGAGGACAGATCCTCACTTCTAGTGGGTGTGAAGTATGAGGGCGAGCCCCCCCGATGCACGTCTTGTTCCAGCTTTGGTCACATGGCTACCCAATGTTCAGTCAAAGGAAAAGATATAGAGCCCTCTTCGATCCAAACTTCTGCTCCAGGTGAACTATGCTCTGAGACCCAAGTTATAGTTTCTTCTGTTGGCATGGATATGGTCAACAAGCAAGTGGATGCACCTGTAACCCAGCTGAGTCCTTCGGATGGAGTTATCCCTCAGATCTCTGTTCCTAATCCCCCCCCCCGGCGGCTAGCAAGACTTGTTCCCTCCCCCAGGTGCAGGTGACTCAGCTCATTGTACCTTCCATCCACCCTCCATCAACAAGCCAGCCTGCGGATTCGCCCTCCTCTTCGGGCCAAATTGTTTTCGAACCTGTTCATAATGCGGCGCCTGGCGACCCAACTACTAGGTCCTGCTCCTCTTCAGGCAGCTCTTCTAAGCCTGGAACTGTGCTGGCGTGTTCCTCTTTCCCTGCAGGCAACTCTCTTCAGGCAACTCCACTACATGCTACTCTCCCACCATCTGTTACTTCGCCCTTGCCGTCACATGGCCCTGCTCCATCTTTGGCCGCGGATCCTGTGCCTTCGAAGCCGTCTGTGTGGACAACGCCCGTCCCTGAATGGTCTACGGAGCACATTGCTCTGCAGGCTTCTGTCTCTAAGTCGAAAGATAAAGCTGCCCCTGTCTCCCCTAAATCTGCCAGGCGAAGTTCTCGGATTGCAGGTATATCCGTCACTTCCAACCCCTCACATTCTGTTTAATGAGTATTCTATTCTGGAACTCTAGGGGTCTCAATAACCCCGCACGCAGAGCTGATCTAAAATTGAAACTGCGTAAAAGTAGGCCTTCTATAGTATGCTTGCTGGAAACTAAGGTGAATGACAGCAATGCTTACAGAATTGCTAATTGCTTTGGGAAAGATTGGCTTAGTATAGATAATAGACATCTATGTAAAGGGGGCAGAATTGTAATTTTCTATATCCCTTCGGTTTGGAATTGTGGCGTCATTTCGGCCTCTTCACAACATATCTCTTGCAACCTCACAAACTCTGGAGGTCTAAATATTGGATTGAGTGCAATTTATGGATATAATACTGCCACCTCTAGATTGCCTCTTTGGGATGAACTTCTAGCTGATTCCCTCAAATTTCAGTCCATCCCTTGGGTAGTTGGAGGTGACTTCAATTGTGTGCGTAGATCCGATGAGAAGCTTGGGGGTCGTTTGGTGGACCCCACTTATATGGACGCATTTAACTATATGATTGACAACTGTGGTCTTCTTGAGCTGAAGAGTGTGGGGCCATGGCTAAGTTGGAACAACAATCGTATTGGTATCGCTCGTATTGCTGCCCGTCTAGACCGTATTCTCTGCAGTGCAGCCTGGCAAAATCTTTTTGAGCATTCATTCTGTGAATATTCTGATGCAGGAACTAGTGATCACTGTCTTATGATTCTTCATCTTCATGCTAATGTCCCTACCTCTCCAAAGCCTTTCAGATTTTACAACTCTTGGGCAAGCTATAAGTCCTACCATGAATTTGTGGGTGCCACCTGGAACACCAATGTTGTGGGCTCCCCGATGAAGAGGCTTGTTGATAAACTGAAATTTATAAAGCAAGAGTTGAAGATTTGGGTAACAGAACAAAGGAGGAATTTGAATGTCAATGCTTGTAGAATGAAGCTTGAGGGTATTCAGAACAACCCAGATCTGCATTATAATCTGCAGCTTCAACAACTTGAAAAACAGGCATCCCTTGATCTGGCACATGCCTTGAATGTTGAAGAGGCAGACCTTCGTCAGAAAAGTAACAATAATCTCAGCCATCTTGTTTCTTCTGAAGGGGCTAGGAATTCTAGCTATGCCAACCTGAGGGCTGAGGCGCCTCTTTTCTACAAAGCATTGTTCAATCAACACCATCATATTACTTCATTCCCTAATCTCACTCCCAGGAGACAACTTACACTTGAAGCTTCTAATTGGATGGAGGGGAATATTACTACTGAAGAAATAAAAGAGGCTACATTTCAGATAGGGGGGGATAAAGCTCCTGGACCTGACGGATTTAATGCTTTCTTCTTTCAGCACTCTTGGGAAATAATAGGGGAGGATGTTATAGCTGATGTCTCTTCCTTTTTCAGGTCAGGAAGATTGCTTCGGCAAATTAACCACACTTTTTTAACGCTTGTGCCTAAAAATTCTAAGGCGTCTGATATTGGTGATTACCGACCTATCTCTTGCTGCAACGTCATTTACAAGGTTATCAGCAAGGTTTTGTGCAATAGATTGAAGATGGCTATCAGTGAGTTAATCTCCCCAAACCAGGCTGCATTCTTGAAAGAAAGACTTCTTACTGATTCTACTCTTATTGCCCACGAACAAATCCGTGACTTTAGTAACCCGATGGGGTCAAGGGCATGCATCAAACTGGATATCCGCAAAGCATTTGACAGTGTTAACAGACATTTTGTGATTTATCTGCTCCGCCAGATAGGATTTAAGAATAAATTTTTAAACTGGATCTGGGAGTGTATTTCTACTCCATCTTTCTCAGTACTCATTGATGGCTCCCCCTCGGGCTATTTCACGTCTAATAGGGGGTTGCGACAGGGGGACCCCCTTTCACCTTATCTATTTGTCCTAGTCATGGAGGGTTTTTCTCTTCTGATGGCTAAGGCGGAATCCCTGCGCTCTATTCAGCCTATGAGGAGATCGGGATCTATTTCTCACCTCCTATTAGCCGATGACCTACTGGTGTTTTGCCGTGCCAGACCTTCTTCCATCAAGGGACTAAAGATTCTTCTCTCTACCTTTGAACTGTACTCTGGGTTACAGGTCAACCTAGACAAGAGTTCTTGTCTATTCAGTAAAGGTACGCGGAACCCCACTGAATTATAAAGTGCCCTCGGGATAAAATTGGTCTCTCCACTGTCTACTTACTTAGGCTTACCTCTCTCTTCTAAGTATCCTAAGGCGGATATGTTCAATCGCTTAATTGATAAGTGTAAAAAGAGACTAGTAGGTTGGTCTTCCTCCTTACTGTCTATATCTGGTAAAATTGAACTTGTACGATCGGTGATTTATGGAATGGTTGGATTCTGGATGCAAGCATTCTGCCTGCCACCATCTGTCATCAGGACTATAAATTCGGCTTGTAAAAGATTTATTTGGGGGAAGTTACATACTTGGAGTTGGAAGGATCAGTGTTCCCCAAAGAAGGAAGGAGGTATTGGGCTCAGATTGCTTAAGGACTTGAACATTGCCTCTGGTGTGCATTTAACTTGGAGATTTCTCTCGGGGAAAGGCTTATGGGCTAGTTTCTTGAGGTCTACTAAATATCCAGGTGACAGTGGGTTCTACTCTGCTAAGATCCAACCATCTCAGTCAGGTACTCTAAAGTTCCTCCTCAAGCAGCGCCCCTTCTCTCAACATCTGATCAAGCGATGTGTTAAGGATGTCTCTACGACATCGTTTTGGTACGACAACTGGCACCCCTCGGGCCCCCTACACCAACTTTTCTCCCCTCCTCCAGGGACCAATTCTGCTCTTGTGCGTGACTTTTGGGTGAACGTGCACTGGGAATTTCCGCCGGAAATGGTTACTCTAGGTTCCTTGCTCCAGGGGATCACGCTGGTAGATGGACTAGACACATGGGCTTGGATCCCAGGTCCAAAGAAATCTTTCCGGGACATCTGGGAAGGTGTGAGAGCACCCAAGCCTCTCTTCCGGTTCTACAATATTGTTTGGCATCCCCTTCATGTGCCGAAGCTGGCCCTGTGTCTCCTACGTGGCTTCCGTAACAAGCTGCCCACTTACGAGATTATTTCTAAATGGGCGGCGGTCAGAATGGCGGGTCTTGTGTTCTCTGTAAGTCCAATTGCCTTGAATCCTCTTTACACCTATTTTTTGAATGTGGGTACTCTCGTTATATCCTATCCAGAGGTCTCCTTAAGCTGGGGTACACCGGGGTGGTGCCTACTTCTCTGGAGGGGGTGGGTGATCTATTGCTAAGTCTATACAATAAGGGGGATGAAGTTGGGGTGCTGGCTAAAACTGCTTTGGCGTCTATAGTTTGGCACATATGGAAGCAACGTAATTCTCGAATTTTCGAGGGGAAGGAACTCGATAAAGTTACCCTTTTTGAAAAAATTGCTGCGGATGTCCGTATCATACTTCGAGACTATGCAAAAGACCTCTCGACTGCAGGGTCTCCTTTTTCCAATTGGGGATTCTTGGACAATGGTTAATGTGTTCTCTTTTCCTAGATGTAACTCATAGTTTTGTTGGTGGGATTAGTAGGGGTATAGGTTGTAAGGGGTGACGGCGCTTGTGCCCGCTCTCCCCTCTTCCAACCATCCTTGCTAGTTGGGCCAGTTTGTAAATATGTATGTAACCTATTCTGATATCAATAAAGACTACCACTTACCTGTCAAAAAAAATATATATACAGCTATCGTAATGCGTGGGAAAATTGTCGCACAAGGCTTCTAAGCTTCCCTTTGCACCGAATTGTTTGGTTTAACAAAGCTGTGCCTAAAATGTCACTGTGCTTGCTCCGGGCTCTTAGGGGGAAGCTACCTACAAGGGATTATCTGGCTAAGTGCGGCTTAAATACAGCTACACATTGTGCTCTTTGCAATGATGCCACTGAGAGTCTAAAGCACCTCTTCTTTGAATGTGATTATTCCAGATATATTTTAGCAAGGAGTCTGCTTAAACTTGGCTACTCAGGTGTGCCTCCTAGCTCCTTGGAAGGTGTTTGTGATTTGATTTTATCTCGGTATGGTAAGGCAGATCCGGTCGGTGTGCTTGCAAAGTCAGTCTTGGCTTCAATTGTCTGGCACATCTGGAAGAAACGCAATAAGAGAATTTTTCAACACATGAAGTTGGCGAAGACGGCCCTATTTGAGGATATAGTGACGGATGTCAAGATCACGCTTAGAGACATGGAATTGGACGACGACACTAATTTGATTCCTTTCTCCAATTGGGGGATTATAGATTCAGGCTGATTTTTATTGTTGATACCATGTATGTCTCGCTTAAGGTAGGAATTTAGTAGGAAGTAGTGGGTGACGGCGCTTGTGCCCTATCCCCACTCTCCCTATAAGGTTCTGATACTAGGAGCGATGATTTGTCTGTACATATTTGATCACTAATATAGATCCTTTTTAATCGCCAAAAAAAATATATGTAGGAGAGAGAGTAAGGGGAGTAGGGTTTAGTAACAAGGAAACCCTAGCTTGGTTGTGTGCGGCTGAAGGTGAAATATAGCCCTAGAGTTTTAGCATATGGTAGGAGAGAGAGAGTAGATAGAATATGAGGCTGTTGGGTCTAAGTCGCAAGTTTTAAAAATGAAATATATGAGGACCCATAGCTACCCACGTGAGCATGAAGAGTGCCCAGGTTTGTTTCGAAAATTTGTTGGGCTAGACTTAGGTTTAAAAAAAAGAATTTGTAGGGTTCACGGGATTACACACGTGGGCATGTGAATTGCCTTAGACTTAGTGTTTAGAGATTAATAGGAAAGGATTATATTAGGTAGAAAAGGAAAATGGACAAGAGGTTAATTTCTAATTAGTGGTAGGATTTGGTGATTAAGGAGAATGAGCAAAAGTCTCATCTCCAAATTAGGAATTAATTTGAATTTAAAAAGATTGACTTTGAAAATAAATTATTAGAGTTAAATTAAAATATTAGTGGTTAACGTGTATAGTAAAACGTAGCTAACACGAATACGAAAGATAAATACGCTATGCTAAAAAGAACAAATACCGATACACATAAAATTACGGGTACGCAAAGTGTACGACTAAGTGGGGAAACAGCTAAGAAGCAAAATACAAATACTGGCCGTTACATCCACTACCTGATTTGATCTCGTCGTCCGTCCGACTTAGGTCGGACATCAATTTTATGGCCATAAGGACCCAGAAAACCCATCATCGATATCAGAGCCAGTCTACTTGATCTATATTTCAATTATAAAATTTATGTGACACAATATGTTTCTCCATGAGACGGAGGTTGTAAATTAAACTATAGTTGTTCCCAGGTGACATTTTATTTTCGAAAATTAGATTTAATATTAAAATCATGTCATAATTTTAATAATTAAAATCTTTAAAATTATATGATAATTTTTTAATGTAACTTAACTTTATGAGATATTTTAAGTTGCATGTTTTAGTTAATCTATTATCGTGCTAAATTGTTTAGTTGATAATTTTTAATTGTTAAATTATTCTTGTTGATTATGTGATAATTCAAGGAAAACTTTTAGAATAGCCATTAAAATCTTTAAGAAAAATTATTTGATAATTTTTGAAGGACATGCTATGATTTAAAAATGTTGCTACAAATTAAACTCCTAATACATGAATAGGGTAGCCCTTTTTTCCTAACTATTATTTTAATTGTTCTAATAATAATTAAGAAAATCCTATGATTTAAATTATTGCAACTTAAATTTTAAATTCCTAATACCTGCTTAGGATAACACGTTGATATTAATAAATCCTTATAGTTGATAAGGACATTAATAAAAATTATTAACCAATCCTAATAGTTTCGAATTTTAGGATTCAACTAGTAATATGATTAACTAGTTTTAATGAAGCCATTTCAAGTCGATGTCACATATATGAATAATAAGTATCCTTCAATGGACCATGATAACGGTCTAGTGTTTTTTAACTAGTGTTGTGGATCACCCTAGCTCGACTGGGGATATTAATACTGGCCTAGCCAAATCCCTGGCCGTGTTCCGCTGGACTGCAAGGATGCGAATTATGATTATGTGAAACCATCGATTACATCTAGTCAAATACGTTAAAAATCTTCTTCAAGGTTAGTTGTAGCCCTCCTTGTTTTTGGATTAGGGGGCTAAAAGATGCCTGTTATGGTTGTTGAGTCTCCTCAAGCTATGGCATGGTCTTTTTTAGAAACCGACTCCATCATACATGTGAAGTAGTCTTGTATTAACCCAAACCACTACGTCGGGTCTCCTCGAGTATCGGTGTAAGTTAATATTAGACATGAAAACAAGGGTTCGACTAAACTAGTCATTATGGTTTGTTGAGTCTCCTCAAGATCACAAGTGACTAAGGGTAAAAACCAATAGGGAGTCGCAGGTGATGTGATTGATAATGAGTTTATCTACCAACTGCAGAGTCGATCAACGTGTTGAGTCTCCTCAAGGTGGTTGGGTCCCTTTCCCATTAAACGTCTATATTCGTTCATCTATATGGATAAAGATGATCGCAAAAATAGTGGGAGGATAAAGTTGAATAAAACCATTTTAACTAAATTTAAAAACCATGAACATATGCCAAACTAGGGTAATTCTATGTTTTACCAAAGTGGAATCCAAATCGTAATATCCTTAAATGAAATAAGTCAACTGTACAAAATGATTAGTTAAGGAATATTTGATAAACCAAACTATGTTCTCACTGATATTAACGTGTCCTTCCTAGCACTGAGTTAAGGACAATGATTTCCTTAAGCTATAAAGTCAAACACAATAATATTACTCTACTTAACACTCGTCTCTATGAGCAGGGGCAGCTTGAACATACTGATGTTCAAAGCATGTTTCTCCGTACAACTTGTTAAGTCTCCTCAAGTTTTTCTGGAAAACAGTTCCAATCCGTAAGGTTCGAAACTTCGATCAAACTGTTTGACTCGAAGATGAGTGTAAGAGCGGTGCAAGACAATGTATCCAAATTAGATCTTGAAAGGAACAACTTGTTGAGTCTCCTCAAGGTTGTAAAGCTCAAGTGTTTGGATGCACGTGATACTTCCACCACTAATATTTGTGTTAGGACATGAAATGTCTAAATATGATTTAGAAAGGAGAAGGCACTATGGAAAATTCATTGAGAAAGAATGTTTGGTCTAGCATGGAAAAATGCATAGTAGGAGGAACTGGAAATAAGTCATGTTTGATGTCTAAAATTGCAGAATAATTGTTATACAAAGACAGTCTCACATAATGGCTAATGAACAAAAGTTTTCTTTAAGCCATATGGGACGTATGTCACACTTGGTGAATGTCATCACATTGCTTTAGAAGAAATGTTTTGATGTGATAATTTTGTATAACGATGATGTATTAAATGTTAATACTTGAATATGTAAGTTAGTAGCGAATATTATATGGCAAAATAGATTAGGCCGTACCGAATAGACTAAGCTTCATAAGTCACATAAAGAGGGGTCTGACCTCTCGTATTATGAGTTGAAAGACACTCGTGAATCTTGTCTCAAAGGTATGATGGCCAACATTCCATCTGTACGACAGTGGAAGAATGAGTTGGTGAACTATAAGCTCGTATATACGGATGTACCCGGACCTAAGTCTAAATAAGCCAGGATAAGGTATTCTTATTTTATTATCACACGTATTCTTGATGAAACCCAAGTCTGATAAAATAGAGAACACAATGACAAAAGTATTTAAACTGATTCGATCAGATCGAAGAGTCGAATACATAGCTACGTAATTCTTTTGTAACTAAAAGAAAATGAGATTTTCTCTCAGGTCAAGTCTTTTAACTCATCGGTGTGTTGGAGAGCATGAATCACACTCTGTTAGACATGGTGTGATGCATGGCAAGTGACTCTGAGTTACAATCCTCCCTCTGGGTTAAGGCCCAGATTATATTGCCTAGTTTCTTGATAATGTTCTAGGAGGACCTTATCAATATAATATTCCTTTAATCAATCATTAGGAATTCACAGGATTACTCGAGCCTCGTAAGACAAAGAAGTCGAGTAAAACATCATAATTGATGATGACCTAGTCAACTTCCAGGATGACATCCATAGTAGGGACTCTGACTAAAAGATTGGAGTAGATGGAAAATAGTGAAGTACAAGTTATGCTGGTTGAGAACGGTTATCATCAAAACTCCTATAAACGGATTGCGATGAAATTTTCTCGCCAACAGCTGCTTTGTACAGATCTATTTGGATCAGACTCGATGTCAATGATGACCACAAAAGCTAGAATATATATATGTTTTCTAAATATTATTTAGAAGAACAAACTTATAGAGTTTTCAAGGTTAGTGGGAGTAAATAAAAGGCATGCTCGGTATCAAGGAGCTGGACCATATGTTTTGACAAAGTGGTCAAAGAGTTTTGACACTTTATCAGAAACAATTACGAACCATCCTGATAACCAATGAATATTTTGGATTATGCTCGTAGAGGAGAAGAATCTGGATGAGATCTAGGCAAGACAAATTTTATGTATTCCAAGAGTACTATGGTACGATTTAGATGAGATTCAAATTTGTGATCAAGCAGAAACATAGAACCCATTAAGTCTGTACAATTGACTGTTTAGCAGATCCACTCACGAAGGTTCTACCACATGAAGTCTAGAAAGACTTATGTGTAAATCTGGTATGTGATACCGGGATAAATGGGCATAAGTGCAAGTGATAGGTATGCCCTCAAGGCAATTTATCCCTATGTATATGTACAAACATCTTGTTCAAAATAACAGTAAGCTATTTGGTATGAATTTACCTAAATTAATAACAATTAAGTCATCATTAAAACTTAAGTAAAGTCCTGAGACTTAATGCAAGGTCAAACATGTATCAAGATGGAGATCTCAATCATGGAGACGTGCTTTACCGTTAGTAGCAAAAGTCTAGAAACATTCGTGGTCGTAGATATTTCTAGAAATGGATATCGACACATCAGACAGACCATTGTTTCTTAGTCTTCACCATGGAGTGGTGACGTTGATCTCATGGTCGTTCGACGTGGTGAAGTTGGAGACGAGACATATGTGCTCATTGGAGAATGAGTTCACTAAACGACCCATCGAGAGTTATCATATGGTTAACAATGACCAATCTGTCAATGATAACTCTAAATGATGATTGGTAAGTTGGTCTTTTGACTTGAGGTCATGGTATGAACCTGTATGTGAACAGTGTCACTTAGATCACTGATCTGCCTCGCGAAAGCCTTATTGAAAGGCCTTTGGTTGGGTAACACTCAAAGCGTGCGAGGAGAGTAATGACCAAGAGAGGATTCATCTCTCCAGTCTATGGGGAGTTTGTGTTACAGTGTTAGTTCGATCATTAATTAAAACTCTGGCCAGAGTATGTTGGAAGAAGTCTAACATTATTTGACTAAAGATCGATGGAGGTCAACCAAGTTCAAGCTAGTAGGGTTGACAGTTGACCATACCCTAGGCTTGACTAAGCGACAAATTTTGACGAAGAGACTAAAACTGCGGTATTCGTCATGGACACATTCAGGGTGGTCTCGATAATACTCATGTCGATGAGTTAACCAGGTAATTATGATACCGAAACAGGGACGACACCGGCTGTCCGTGATCACTGGCGTCTGGGGTTTCGAGCCCCACCTGTAGTGGGGTCAGGCTGTAAGGTCTCACACAGAGTGAGACATTTGTCAAGTAATAGGCAGAATTTTGGGAGAAAATGCATTTGATGCAAGAGACAGAAAATTGCAAAGATTTTGCAGATAGCTTCTGGATTCGAGATAAATGATACTGAGTGCAAGTGGGAGATGTTGAGAGATGTATGCCCTCAGTTCATTTGTATTTAATGCAAATGGATTTTAATATTAGATGTGGGAATTTTACATATGATACATAGGGAATTAAATGTGTCATAAAATTTTTACGTGCATAATTAATATAATAAACACGTGAAAATGGTTACCTGGATGGCGGGATCGTTCCGGTCTAAACATAGGTTCAAACGGTATCAAAAACAGACTCCAAACCCGAAAGTTAGAGCCAAAACAAGCCAAAAGGGCCCATAAAGGGCGTTGCGGGTCGGGTGCGCCCGACCCACGGGCTAGACCACTCTTGTGTGGGCAGGCACATGCACTGCACATGCCCACCCAGGTGGAAGAGCGGGCGGGTGCCTGCACCCGCGGCGGCTTGGGCCCGCTGGGTGTGCCGGCGGGCGCCTGTACAAAAGCACAAATTTCGGTGCAAAAACAAAGTTTTGGGCTATGTTTGAACACTCGTTTGAGGGGTCAAAGGAGCTCGAAATGAGTCCCCATTTTTTCCTTACACGTTCACCGTTCAACCCTCTTCACAACGATGTGTGACATCATTCTTGGAGCTCAACGGTGAGGGAGAGAAAATTTGTCAAAGTTTGGCCTTCTTGTAAGGGAAACTAATTTAATTTTCCTTCTCCAAAAGTTTAGTCCAACATCGGAAATTGAGAAGAGAGGAGGGGTCAGCTGCCTATATAAATAGGGGCCTACTCCCCTCCTTGAAACTCCTCCCAAGCTCCAGATCTGAGTAGCTCCACTAAACGTGAGCAAGCTAGGATCTAAGCTTAAATTTAATATTCCTACTTCTCCCTAAATTCTTTTTTGCTCCTGATCGGGCTCTAGCAAAGCTACGACGGAGTTCGGATCGGATCCGAAGTCTTGACGGAGGATCCACTCAAGGTGAAACTTTCTTCGGCATGTGGTTGGCTTGGCGACAAGGGTGTTGCTTGCCTTGGGACGCGGTGCGATTTGGGACGCGGTGTGGCTCATGACGTGGTTCAGCTCGGGATGCGGTTTGGCTCTGAAGAAACATCACGAGGTATCGCTTCGGAGATAAAGAAACATTGTTGAAAACGACGCTTCGTATTTTGTGGAAACGAAGTGAACGATATGGAGTTTATTAACATGTGTTTATAATTGCAAATCGGTTGATAGATCTATCTTTAGGGGTTGATCGGACCCAACCCCAGGATAGTAGAGATTCTGGCTACGGTTTGTTCTCCTTAGGGCTAGACTTAAAATAGTTTCAAGTTGTTTTTCTGCTGCCTGATTTGATCTCGTCGTCCGTCTGACTTAGGTCGGACGTCGATTTTTTGGCCCTAAGGACTTAGAAAACCCATCAAGAGTACCCTCTTCCAGAAAGGAGAGCAGACCAACATATTATGGATACATCCCGAGAAATATGCTCTTCATAGCTCGGGCCTTGGCCTTCTCTAGCTCGCGAGGTGGGCCATGGTCGCTAAGACAGCCCGCTCCTTCATCTCTTCATTTTCCTTTTCGACTTGATGCAGCCAAGCCCTTGTTGGTAAATGTATACCCTTGAGGCCAATAATTTTGTAATTGATACATCTTATTCAATAATAATAATATGTTATTTGGTATTGTTTATCTAAGTATGATTATAAATGTTTGTATGCATTTTATACTAGATAGAGTCTTAAGACTTAATACGAGATCGAACATGTATAGTGATGCGGATCATGATCATGGGGAAGTGCTTCAACTGTTTGTAGCATAAGTCTAAAACTATTCGTAATCGTAGATGCATCAAGAAAGGATATCGGTGCATCAGGTAGACTATTCTATGCTTTGTCTTCTTCAAGTGTTGGTGGTGATGATCTAATGATCGTTCAATTTGGAGAAATCAAAGCCGAGACACAGGTTCTCGTTACAGAATGAGTTCGATTAATAACCCAACGAGAGCTGCTACATGGATATCACATATAAAATTATCAATGGAGTTCTCAAGTGATGATAAGCAAGTTTGTCCGTTGACTTTAGCTCATTATACGAGCATATGCATGAACAATACTTAGATCTCTGACCTAGCTTTGACGCATGGCCTGTCGAAATGTATTTGGTTGGCTGGCACTTGAAACGTACAAGGGGAGCAGTCGCCAAGAGAGGATTCATCTCTCCCGTATATGTGGAGTTAGTATCACGAAATCAGTACGATCCTTAGTGGAAATCCTTGGCCGATGTGTGTTGGATATGATCCAACAAATACAAGCTAAGACAGAACCAAACCGATCGATCGCAAAGCTATCAGGGGTTAACAGTCAACCATACCGTAGGCTTTCCGTCGACATAGTATTAACGAATGGATTAAAACTACAGAATTCATCACTGACATAGTCAAGGGTAGTCCCGACAATGTTTATGTTAAGCGGCAAACCACATAATGATGATATCGAATCAACGACAACAACTGTGCTCGCGATCATTATCGTCATGGGCTAGGAGTCACACCTATAGTAGGGTCAAGCTGTAGGGTCTCACACAAGTTGAGATCATCGTCCAAGTAATAAGAGGAATGTGCATATGATGCATAGGAACTAATATGTTGGTTAATGGTTGTGAAGAGGATTTCAGTCACATATGATGTGATGCAAAAATCGAGCCTTGAAAATCATAGAAAACCCAAAACAAGGTCCCAGACACCGTTGCCTGACCCCGAGCACAAACTCAGGCTACCCTAAGTCTTTGGCTTAGGCTAGACCGAGCATAACTCAGGCTTAGGCTTCGGCTAGCCCAAGTATAACTTGGGCTTAGGCTAGCCCGAGTATAACTTGGGCTAAGCCTATAAAATGAACTCAAGCGCACACATGTTTCAGCCCATGCTTGGGTTCAAGCCAAGGAGCACCTGGGCTCATGCCCAGGTTCTGGGCCTGGCTGCCAGCCCACACCTCAGCGCTGTCCATGCACTTACCTAGGCCAGCGCCCGGGTTGAACGCTGGGTCGAGCACCTGCCCAAACCGAGTGCTTAGCCCAGCAGGTGCCCAGCCTAGTGAGTGTTCCTGAACCATTGGGTAGGGCCCGTAATGGGGCCCACGGGTTGAGCAGACTGTAGGCACAATTTTGGTCAGAATTTTGGCAATTTTTGAGGACTTGTTTGAGTGGTCAAATGAACTCGAAATTGAGCGTCGTTTGTTTCTATGCAATCTCCACTTGAAGCTCTTCGAAATGAAATATCTTTTTGATTTTATGTTTATTGGAGATGGAGAATCAATTACTCAAAATTTAGTCCTTGAAAAGGGGAAAAACTTGAGTTAATTTGGATTCTATTTTTTAATGCCACATCGGATGTGATCTTATCAACCCATATCGATTGAACGAATAGTGATATTTAGTTGGAATGGGACCCAACCACCTTGATTTTCACAACCTTGAGTGTGCTCAACAAGTTGCTTGACTTTGCGATCAGTAGATGACTCTTCATTAATCACATCATATGTGTTTTCCTTATCAGTTTTTACCCCTAGTCACTTATGACCTTGAGTGTGCTCAACAAATCATAAAGACTAGTCTAGTCAGATCCTTATTTTCTTATCCCGTCCTAAATTACACCGGTGATAGGTTATGTTCTCGATACGTCTGTTTGGATTAGCCTGAACTACAGTATATAAATAATGGAATTGGTTTCCAAAAGATAATCTTGGTATAGCTTGAGTGTGCTCAACAGCTATAATATGAACCCATGGTTACCAAATTCCAAAAATAAGGAGGGCTACGGCTAATCTTGAAAAGGATCATTAACGTAATTGACTAGATATAATCAATTCATGCATTATTGATGATTGGAGTTCTAGATTGATCCAGTTAAACACTGTAGGTAGGTTTGGCCAGGTAGGATCACTTACCCTAGGGCAAGCCCTCCTTGGGTGATCCAAGACTAGACACCAAATGATTCTAGACACCGGCTCATGGATACCTTAAGAACACCGATTATCAAAATTATGCTTCATTGATATGTTTATGGGTTCTTTTGAATTAGTTAACCCTAATTCTAGGAGATTCCTAAAGACTAATATTTTTAAGAATCTAATATATCCATCACAGAGACATTACACGCAGTTATTATATAACAGAAAGGAAGTTTAATTTTTGAAAAGAATTTTCAAAAAACCAAAGCACGTATAATTATTACACAAGGCTAGTAATCACGTCGTCACCAATGGTTAGCTAACTATGGCAGATCGGCGGTAGGACCTTTGTTGTATAAAATTATATGTCACGCCATGAAATCCGAAAAACCATAGCAATTTTGTCGTCACATGAATTAAATTACAAACATCACAGAATGCATGTAAGCTCTCTAGTGTACCCTAATAAATTAAGGGAACTCCATGGTCCTTGTAGGATGGCCACCAATTAGCAACTCCTTGCAAATCGTATCTTTGGCCCATCTCAACTTCATGGATCTCCAACTCCTTGCAAAGCGTTTCTTTAGACCATCTCAACTTCATGGATCTCCTGCCCATAGCAATATTTGATAGCTCCGCCTCCTAAATTTACTATACATTTGCAAAAGAGCATTCCTTTTGAAAATTAATAAATACAAAAGGATGCAAAATTAATTACATAAAAAATCAGTGCTCGCAAAAATCAGTGCTCGCAGGCACTATAAATTACATAATTAAAACAAATACCTAGAGAGCTTTATATGCCATAACAAAAATACAAACATCATCCACACATATTAGAAAATAAATTAGATCAGGGTAAACCTTGCTCGGATTCCACTGAACGGTTTTGAGCAACACCTGTAGGCCATTTCCCGTCGTCTAGCCTTACGATTAGCAGTCGTGGAAAAGCAACAAAAGAAGAGAAATCATAAAATCACATTTTATAAAAAGCCTATGTAAAACTAAAACCAGATCAGGATCTATACTATCTAAGGAGACGGGCAAATCGATCTTGTCTAGACAGATCTGAAATATTTACTGCAAAAATAAAACCCTACCTTATGTTTTTTCCATCGCAAAAAATCTTCTTAGGACAATGCCTCGAAGCAATCCAACTCCTCGCCAGGAGGTGACCACTTAATCCAAAAAATTTCACCTTAGTTGAATCCATGCCTCAAGCTCCGGATCAGATCAGAACTCCCTTCAAGTTTTGTTAGGAACTGAAAAGGAAGTAAAGAGGAAAAGAGGAAAAATTTGGTCGCCATTAGATCTAGGTTTGCTCACTTTAATTTAGGATGAGCTCCCATGATCTAGGCATGGTGTAAGTTTAGGAGGAAGAGGGGCTCTCTATTTATAGGGAGAGCTGAGCCTTCAGAGGACTATCACATCCGATGTGGTTCAAATAAACAGAATTCAAATTGACTCAAATTTTCCTCTTTCGAGGACTAAACTTTGAACAATTAATTCTTTCTCTCCATTAAGCCAAAGAATCAAAATGATACATAATTTTAAAGAGCATTAATTGGAGATCACATAGAAAAAATGGTGCTCAATTCTGAGGCTGTTTGACCCCTTAAACGATGCCTCAAAAATCACCCAAACCTTGCCCAAAAATCTTTCTCAGATGCACAACATGAGGGGCCCCACAGTAGGCCCTACCATAGTATCGGGTGCGACCGAAACATGCACGTCGCTAAATTTCATGCCCGCAGGGCAGGTGGGTCCGGCGCCCACCCGAAGCGGGTCGAAAGCTCGCCCGAAGAGGGCACCCAAAGCTAGCGGGATAGCACAAGGCCAAACGACCTGGGTCAAGCCCAGGCATATGGGTTCAAGCCCAGACCACCTGGGCTCTTGCCCAAGTGCGTATGGGATCGATCCCAGGCCTGGGATGACCCCTACGCACACCCAGTCTGATGCCTGGTGCACCAGAGTCCATTTTGAGCTTTTGCCTCAGTCATATTCATGCTAGTTGGGTCCTGGACATTCTGAGACCCTAGTTTGGGCATTTTCTATTCAATTCAAGGCTTAATATTCGTGTCACATCATATGTGACCGAAATCCTCTTTGCAAGTAATTGCTGACGTGCGTTTATATTTCATATATTCACGCACGTTTTCTTTTGTGTTTCTCCGTGTTTTCCGCCGTCTCTTATTTGTTTTCGTATGTTTTCCCGTTTTCTTTCACTTTTCCTTGTTTGTCCATGATTGCAGGGGATTGACCACGTAGGGGACGTTTAATGATGATATCCCAAGTCCCCGGAGCAACGGGAGAAGTCACGCGTGATCCGGGGGGTCAAACGGCGAAGTATTCATCTTTCAGCCCCTCACCCGGTCGGTTGGTCATCTCCAACCGATCGGGTGATGCACGCGTGCACCAACCGGTCGCTGCCGCAGCTCACGAAGAAGTCACCCGACCGGTTCACAGACCGGTTCTGCGGGCGGACATTCTCTGTTTCTCGAGCAGAATTCCAACCGATCGGGTGACTCTCACCCGATCGGTTCATCTGTAGCTGAAGAAGATGAGCTGAAGACACGGGCGTTCAACCGGCCGATTCACCCGACCGCTCCATGATCCAACCGGTCGCCCAAGAACTCACCCGATCGGTTCGTGAGATCGGGTGAAAACTCGCCGTTTTCTGTAATTTATCTGTAACGGATCAACCGATCGGTTGACTTGTCACCCGATCGGTTGATCCGAAAATCTATATATATGACCCCTAGGGTTCCAGAAACGGGAGAGTTGCTGTTTTTCTACTGTTTTATTTCCTTGTGACGGCTGTAATTGTTACTCTTAAGTAAGTTTTCAGATCTTTCTAATTTTTAGTATTGTCTTTATTACTCCTTTACTTCCGCATTGCAATTGTCCGATTATGATTCTAACGGTTAAATTTCATTTAGATTGCTTTTTCATGAATTTTTGTGAGTAGTTCCCAAATCTGGGATTTTGGTGGAAACCCCTTCGGGGGCTCTTCCCGATGCGTCCATAGGATTAGGAAATCGATAGGGAGTAGGAATCTAACGGTTACGCGGGGCGTTTCATTGTCATCGGCGGGAAAAAGACCGCCTTTGACCGTCGGGCCAAGGGGGAATAAACTTGGCGGTTGACTCCCTAGCCATAGCTCACGCCTTTAGCGTAGACGCCAAATCCTAGCACGCGGGAGCGACAGGATGAGGCGTTGGGAGTTATCGTTGCGGACTTAGTGCTCCCGGGATCGATCAGTGTTTATGGACACGGGAGTGCCCACTGATCGAATCCGGGAAGTCCGGTGTATCATCCTGGGCACCGACCGGAATATCGGGCCCATGGGACGCCGGTACCACTTCCAGAGGCAACGTCCCACCATTAGACCCTAACCCCGATCGCTATCCATACCCGTAGGCCGTAGCGTCGAGAGTCTCTCGTCGGGTTGGAAACCAAAGTCCCGGGTTTACTTTCTCTTTGTTCATACGCTTTTATTTACTTTCGTGACAACCATCTACCGATTCAGGCTAGCTCGCCCCTAGGGGTGATTTAGGTCCTACCTGACCCAAGCACAACCTCGCCTCCCTGAGTTCGATATTCCCGCACCACTTCACTAACCGTGAAACTTGCGGTAGACGACACCGCGCCGCCGCGCATATCACGCAGGGCGCCGGTCAAGTTTATGGCGCCGTTGCCGGGGAGGCAACGTGCTTGATATTTTAGGACCTCTTGAACCCTCGTGTCTAGCTCACATCCCTACCTCGCGATAATTTTCGCATTCTCCTTTTTCTTTTTCTTATTTGTTTTTCTCATTTTTATTTCTTATTTTATATGTTTCTTTCCCACTTGTCGCTTCACGGGTGTTTGTTGTTTTTCATGCGCAGGAGTCCAAGGAGTCTTGACGACTTGATTCCCCTCGATCCAGAGATTAACGCCACCCTTAGGCGTTTGGCCGCCGAGAAGCAAAGTGAAGAAGATGCTGCACGCAGTTTCAGGAGACATCTGGGATCACTCTCACCATATCCGCTGCTTGGCGCGGAGCTTAGCAGAATCACTGAATTCTTCAAATATACTATCCCTCCTGACTGCCGCTGTGGAATGCCAAATATATCGAGATGCGCAGGAGTACCTTGCCATGGCAGCTCCCTCCCCCCACGGAGAAATGGCGTGTATCGACAACCATGGTCTCGAACGTAGTGAAGAAGAGTCAGCCGCAGAGTTGTGTCAGGAGAACCACCCGACCAGATTTGGAGGCGACGCTGAACAGGAACCAATCTACCCCTTGCAGACTTCTATTGAGTATCCCCGGTCTTTGAACGATGGAGAAGCTGGAGACGGTTGTGGAGAATCATCGATGACTGAAACCTGTTTTCACCTACAAGCTTTCTTCCCGGATAATTATGGTGAGCTCGGAAGAGACCCGGTGCATCTCTCGACCGTCCCCACTGTGCCCTGCGAAATTTCACCACTAGGAGCCACGGCCGAGGTGGAGATTCCGGATTCTGGCTTCAGTGAAATCCACGAAGAAATCTGTTCCCTTGAGGATGCTCAGCTCGAAAAGTATGCGTCAGGGCCCCAAGAGGTAGAGATGAAAGAATTACCGCCGGGACTTAAGTATGAATATTTGGGAGCAGGGTCGACCCTTCCGGTTATAATTAACTCTTCGCTACCTGAGGACCAAATGACCAAACTTCTTGGAGTTCTAAAAAGGTTTAAAGGAGTTTTCGGATATGCAATTGAGGATTTAAAAGGGGTTAGCTTGGGGCTCTGTTCACATAGAATTCTTCTTGAAGATGAGCAAGCCTCCTCGATTGAGCCGCAGCGGAGGTTGAATCCCGTAATGATGGAAGTTGTGAAGAAAGAGATTGTAAGGCTTCTACATGCCGGTATTATATACCCTATCTCCGATAGTCGCTGGGTTAGCCCGGTACACGTTGTACCCAAGAAGGGAGGAATGACGGTGGTTCGCAATGAAAAGAACGAGCTTATACCAACGAGGACCGTTACAGGGTATAGAATGTGCATTGACTATAGGAAGCTGAACAAGGCTACAAGGAAGGATCATTACCCCCTCCCCTTTATTGACCAGATGCTCGAGAGGCTGGCGAAGCATAATTATTTCTGTTTTATGGACGGGTATTCTGGATTTCTTCAAATCCCTATTCATAATGATGACCAGGAGAAAACGACTTTCACCTGCCCGTTCGGGACGTACGCCTACAGAAGAATGCCGTTCGGGCTTTGTAACGCCCCTGCTACGTTCCAGAGACTCATGTTCGCTGTCTTCTCCGACTACTCCCAAGACATCATGGAAGTTTTCATGGACGACTTCTCAGTCTACGGAACTGAATTTGACTCGTGCCTCAGAAATCTCACTAAGGTCCTGGAGAGATGTCAGGAAAAGGGACTTGTCCTAAACTGGGAGAAGTGTCACTTCATGGTCCAAGAGGGAGTTGTGCTGGGACACATCATCTCTTCGAGGGGAATCGAAGTTGATATGGCTAAAATCGAAGTGATTGAAAAGCTTCCACCACCGCACAATCTTCGAGGAGTCCGTGGTTTCTTAGGACATGCGGGATTTTATCGCCGCTTTATCAAGGACTTTTCGAAGATTTCCAGGCCTCTGACCCAACTCCTCGTGAAGGACGCACCTTTCGTCTTCGGCGAGGAGTGTGTGGAGGCCTTCCGCACTTTGAAGCTAGCCTTGATTTCCGCACCCATAATACAACCACCAGACTGGGAACTCCCCTTTGAGCTGATGTGTGACGCTAGTGATTATGCGGTTGGTGCCGTCCTAGGGCAGAGGAAAGATAAAAACCTCCATGTCATATATTATACGAGCAAAACCCTTGATGCCGCCCAAAGAAATTACACTACCACGGAAAAGGAATTGCTCACGGTAATCTACGCCATGGATAAGTTCCGACAATATCTTGTTGGCGCCAAGGTGATCGTACACACGGATCATGTGGCCCTTAAATATCTATTGAACAAGAAGGAAGCCAAGCCACGACTCATCAGATGGATCCTCCTCCTCCAGGAGTTTGACCTGCAAATCAGAGACAAAAAGGGTGCGGAGAATGTCGTGGCCGATCACCTGTCCCGGATGCCCACTCTCGATTTGAATGCTACACCAATCGATGATTCACTCCCTGACGAGCATCTCTTCTCTGTATCTTCCTCCTGGACCCCCTGGTACGCCGACATCGCAAATTATCTGGCGTGTGCCATCGTTCCCCACAATGTGAGCTTTCAGCAGAAGAAGAAATTTTTCCATGAGGTCCGCAGATTCTATTGGGATGACCCCCACCTATACAAAACCTGCAATGATGGGGTTATACGAATATGCATCCCTGAAACTGAAGCGACTTCCATCATTTCCCACTGCCACGGACAGCAATGTGGAGGGCACGCGAGCACCTACAAGACCACTGCAAAAATCCTCCAAAGCGGATTTTACTGGCCTACGCTCTTCAAGGACACACATGTTTATGTACAAGCCTGCGATAGATGCCAAAGAGCCGGGAATATCTCCAAAAGAAATGAGATGCCTCAACACTACATCCTAGAGATAGAAATCTTCGATGTGTGGGGAGTGGACTTCATGGGGCCGTTCCCTTCTTCCTCGGGGAACCAGTACATCTTGGTGGCCATAGACTACGTATCGAAATGGGTTGAAGCGGTGGCCAGTCCAACCAATGACTCTAAAGTGGTGGCTAAGTTCTTTAAAAACAACATCTTCCCACGGTTTGGTGTGCCTCGGGTCCTGATCAGTGATGGAGGAAGCCACTTTATAGAAAAGAAATTTGAGGCCCTCTTAAGAAAATACGGGGTACAACACCGGGTGGGGCGTGCCTACCACCCGCAGACCAGCGGTCAGGCGGAA
The DNA here is from genome assembly GCA_030789695.1 of Scilla litardierei. Taxonomy (NCBI): domain Eukaryota; kingdom Viridiplantae; phylum Streptophyta; class Magnoliopsida; order Asparagales; family Asparagaceae; genus Scilla; species Scilla litardierei. Next base: position 217,703,712 of record CM061141.1, on the reverse strand, counting down.
GTCTCTAACCGGGAGATTAAAAGCATACTAGAAAAGACTGTGGCCAACTCCAGGAAGGACTGGTCATCAAAGCTCCCTGACGCGCTTTGGGCCTACAGGACGGCATTTAAAACTCCCATCGGCACAACTCCCTACCGGCTCGTCTATGGAAAAGCTTGCCATCTTCCTGTGGAATTGGAACATAAGGCATATTGGGCGGTTAAGAATCTGAATTTCGACACCGAGAAGGTGGGAGTGCACCGGCATCTTCAACTCAACGAACTTGACGAAATCCGGCTCAATGCCTATGAGAACGCCAAGATCTACAAGGAGAAACTGAAGCGGTGGCACGATAAGCGAATCTTAAGGAGGGAATTCAAAGAAGGGGACTTAGTTCTCCTGTTCAACTCACGGCTGAAGCTCTTTCCGGGGAAACTCAAGTCAAGATGGTCAGGGCCGTTCCGCATCACCAAGGTTTTCCCGCATGGGGCCATCGAGATAATGGGAAGGGATGAGCCGTTTAAAGTAAACGGGCAGCGTCTGAAACACTACACTGTAGGAGAACCTGAATTCTCTCCGGTCGGACCCCCCACGAGCGACAACTCTTCTTCCAACCCTCCGGATCCAACTTGACCATCTCTTGCGGGCGTCGAGCCAACGACGTTAAACAAGTGCGCTTCATGGGAGGCAACCCATGTTCTAAACTTTTTCTCAAATTTTTAGCGTTATTTTTTTACTTTATTTTATCTATTTCTTTAAATAAAATCAGCCGCAAGAACATCCGTTCGGGGACTTAATCAGATTTCTTGGTTTTTGCAGGAAACAAGCCCCAACCGATCGGGTGATAACTCACCCGATCGGTTGGGATGTATCGGATACATGCCGAGATCTGTCCCAGAATGAACCGATCAGTTGAGTAATGAAGAGACCGGGTGGAAGACCGGGTGAGCTGGGGAGAACTTTCGGAAATTTTTGGGGAATATCAACCGATCGGTTGAGTTCATGCACGGTCGGTTTACACGACCGGGTGAGCAGCCCTAAGTTCTCGGGAAAAACTTGGTAAGCGGCCAACCGATCGATTCGCCTGTAGCTGTTGACCGACGAGAACTTTCGAATTTTGGCTACCCGATCGGGTGGGTTTCCACACGATCGTTTCATTTTCGACCCTATAAATAAGCCTTGGCACACGGCGACCGCCACCCGACCTCAGAAAACCACCTTCATGCTATTTCACACCTCCAGCTGTAGAATCGATCTTCTCAACCCTACATACTGTGCCTAAACCCTCATCCCCACTCACTCCCATACTTCCCCACCTCCGCCACCTCGCCATCAAGGACATTCCATCATCAAAACCCCCAAACCCCAACCCTAGCCCCAAAATTCTCAAAATTCTGTTCTTGTCGGATCAGCGGGCTGCGGCTTCCCGAGTTGTTCCCTCCTGCTGCGCGAGACCCCCAGGCGCTTGATCTTGCTACATCGAAGGGTAACATTCTTCCACTCTGCACATCTTCAACTTTACTATCGTAAATTGGTGTGATAACTGTTTCACTTGCCCTTTATTCATCTCAAATTCGCCTCCCTCATAGCAGCCATGTCTAAGAAAGGGAAGGACATTGCATCGTCTTCGCGCCGTGATCCGCTCCACGGCCCCTTCCCCCCCTCTTTCCTTGGCATAAACCCTTCTACTGCAGAGCAGTCTGACCGCTTGCGGGCGCTGCTTCATCGTCCGATGAGATCCACGCTCTTCGCCGATCGCCCCACACTTGAAGCTCTAGGTCTTTCATACGGCGTCACCAGAATTTTCGATTGTATCGGGTCCCATACCCTCTCTCACATTCATGCTCACACGCACAGAAATCTAACGCTTGAATTCCTCAGTTCCCTCGAGTTGTGTGATGGAGGTTTCTCCTTCCGCGCTTTCAATTGTGACTTTTCTCTAGGCTTCATCGAGCTAAACAATATCCTTAACCTCCGTCGCCCCGATCTTAATACTGAACATTCGACCCTCGATCGATCTGGCATCTACTCTCAATTTCGAGCTGATGGTGTTTGGCAAAGATTTACCCGGTACACCACCTTTCCACACGAGGCTCATGCCTCCTACATTATTCACCCGTGTTACCGCCTCGCCTATTGCATCCTTGCCAACACTGTTTTTGCCCGCGTGGATGTGTCCTCTGTATCTTCGGATGAGCTCTTCTTCCTCAATGCCATGTCCGATGACATGATCCTTAGGCACACCCCTATGCCCATTAACGCTGCCCATTGGATCATCCGTGAAATTTTCGCCGTTAGCCGGGCCGCTTCTGGTCCCATCTGTTGTGGAGGGATGATCACTCTTATTGTCAGCTGTGTTCTGAGGGTACCTCCCGACCTCCCTGTTTTACCTGGTCGTAGCCGTATTGATCGCGATTATTTGATTGATATCAGTGTGCTCACTCCCTTCGGTGAGGATCGTGCTGTCTACCTCTACAGCCCCGCATGCGAACCTTTCGCGATCCTGCCACCTTTGACCCCTTTGCGGGTACCCTATACCCCGTCTCCTCTGCCTTGGGAGTTTTACCCCGATCCTTGGTATTCTCCATTGGTACATCTTCCACCCTTGGATCCTCCCGATTGGCACCCCTCTGTCAGTCCACCTGATACGGTCTTCTTCCACCACAGCCCCCCGGCGCATATCGATCCTCCCGTACTCCTGCCTGTCGCACCTCCTTCACCCATAAGCACACCCTCCCCTCCCTCTTCCACCTCCCCCTATCGTTCCAATACCAGCGAATCCGATTGACTCCCCCTTGCACATATCTGGATTTCATTGATCATATCGTTTCGCTAGCTCTTTCTGGTCTAGCTTGGGGGACGTCTGTTTTTGTTGCTGTCGTGTTTTGTCTGTTTTGCTCATTTTTGTGTGTGTGCTTGCTTTTCACTTTTTGAGTGTCGTGTCACGTGATTTTATTTTATTTTTATTTTCGTATTGTTTGATTTTGATTTTGATCTTTCTTTCTTTTTTATAGTTTCATCTGTGTGTTTTCCTCGTTTTCATTTCTTTTCGTGTCTGTGCGTATTCCCCCCCCCCATTTTCATTGCCCTCCCGTACTCACTCATATTGCATTGAGGTCAATGCAAACTTCAGCTTGGGGGAGTCGCACTTCGTGCGTCATTTGTGTTGTCTTTCTACGTTATTTGAGTCGTTTTCCATCGTGTTTTTCTTTTTTCTTTTTCCTTCTTTCTTTAGCTCTTTCTCCTAGAAATGAATCCTATGATGAATCTCCACAAAGTCACACACACACCTAGCACTGCACCGACAATCGCACTCACTAACCCTAGGATTTCGAGTCCTCTTGCATTTCACGCATCGTGGGTCCACTTAGCTTTTTGTGAGTCGTGTGTCGTGACTAGCATTTGGTGCGCTTCTGCTTTGTGGTTTTACTTTATATACCGGTTCAGGAATGACCTCTAGATTGTCATGCTCCGATTTGAATATGCGGTTTGCTAATGTCTGCTTCTATATGCATGCTATTTATATCGTATACTTCAATTCGCATGCGTCGGGATTCCACAACTAAGGACTAGGATAACCCATTTAGCCTACGCTCTATTTAGCGAGAATAGTCTCCTTTGCCCAAGTGTTTAGATTTCGACTTCTTTTTTGTTTTACTTGGTGCAAATCCCCTCGTCGTGTACCGTTCTCCCACTTGGGAGAGTACACAAGTGTATAGCCAAAAACCCAAAAATCCAAAAAAATAGGAGAAAAGAAATGAAAAACCCAAAAAGAAAAGAAAAGAAAAAGATTGTATAGCCAAAAAGCCAAAAAAATATGCAAATACCCAAAACCCAAAAAAATTCCCGTGTGAATATTTTCCTACTTGCCGAGAATAAAGGGAAGGCGAGAATTTGCACCGAGTGTTCTTCTCCACATCATCTCAACCCCCGTCGTTATCGAAAACGCTTGGCTTAGGAGCTATTTAGCTAGTATCTAGGCTATAGTGGCGTGATTTCCTTAACCCTAGTTGTGGAGTCCCCGATGCATGATACGCTTCTTTTCCCACTCTTCTCATGCATGCTTGAACTTATATTCGCCGCTTAATTCAATTCGGATCGATATTTTGGGTCATTTCTTGGATTTGTGTATATCGAGCCTCATTGCACATGGTAGAAAGCTTCACCATTTGCTAGCACACGACCACGCTCACTCGCGCTTCACTGCGTGGACCCACGACACTTATTTGGACTCTCTTTCCTAGGTTTAGTGGTGTGATTTGGCGTTTGCTTGCTTGGTGTGTCGTTTTTGATTTTGATGGCTCTGATGGACGATCTAGGGTTTAGAGTTTTCTTTTTCTTTCTTCCTCTCCATTTTTCCCTTCCGAGCTCCTACTCTCACTCGTCTTCCTCGAGGACGAGGAAGAGTTCAGCTTGGGGGATTTTGACGTGCGTTTATATTTCATATATTCACGCACGTTTTCTTTTGTGTTTCTCCGTGTTTTCCGCCGTCTCTTATTTGTTTTCGTATGTTTTCCCTTTTTCTTTCACTTTTCCTTGTTTGTCCATGATTGCAGGGGATTGACCACGTAGGGGACGTTTAATGATGATATCCCAAGTCCCCGGAGCAACGGGAGAAGTCACGCGTGATCCGGGGGGTCAAACGGCGAAGTATTCATCTTTCAGCCCCTCACCCGGTCGGTTGGTCATCTCCAACCGATCGGGTGATGCACGCGTGCACCAACCGGTCGCTGCCGCAGCTCACGAAGAAGTCACCCGACCGGTTCACAGACCGGTTCTGCGGGCGGCCATTCTCTGTTTCTCGAGCAGAATTCCAACCGATCGGGTGACTCTCACCCGATCGGTTCATCTGTAGCTGAAGAAGATGAGCTGAAGACACGGGCGTTCAACCGGCCGATTCACCCGACCGCTCCATGATCCAACCGGTCGCCCAAGAACTCACCCGATCGGTTCGTGAGATCGGGTGAAAACTCGCCGTTTTCTGTAATTTATCTGTAACGGATCAACCGATCGGTTGACTTGTCACCCGATCGGTTGATCCGAAAATCTATATATAGGACCCCTAGGGTTCCAGAAACGGGAGAGTTGCTGTTTTTCTACTGTTTTATTTCCTTGTGACGGCTATAATTGTTACTCTTAAGTAAGTTTTCAGATCTTTCTAATTTTTTAGTATTGTCTTTATTACTCCTTTACTTCCGCATTGCAATTGTCCGATTATGATTCTAACGGTTAAATTTCATTTAGATTGCTTTTTCATGAATTTTTGTGAGTAGTTCCCAAATCTGGGATTTTGGTGGAAACCCCTTCGGGGGCTCTTCCCGATGCGTCCATAGGGTTAGGAAATCGATAGGGAGTAGGATTCTAATGGTTACGCGGGGCGTTTCATTGTCATCGGCGGGAAAAAGACCGCCTTTGACCGTCGGGCCAAGGGGGAATAAACTTGGCAGTTGACTCCCTAGCCATAGCTCACGCCTTTAGCGTAGACGCCAAATCCTAGCACGCGGGAGCGACAGGATGAGGCGTTGGGAGTTATCGTTGCGGACTTAGTGCTCCCGGGATCGATCAGTGTTTATGGACACGGGAGTGCCCACTGATCGAATCCGGGAAGTCCGGTGTATCATCCTGGGCACCGACCGGAATATCGGGCCCATGGGACGCCGGTACCACTTCCAGAGGCAACGTCCCACCATTAGACCCTAACCCCGATCGCTATCCATACCCGTAGGCCGTAGCGTCGAGAGTCTCTCGTCGGGTTGGAAACCAAAGTCCCGGGTTTACTTTCTCTTTGTTCATACGCTTTTATTTACTTTCGTGACAACCATCTACCGATTCGGGCTAGCTCGCCCCTAGGGGTGATTTAGGTCCTACCTGACCCAAGCACAACCTCGCCTCCCTGAGTTCGATATTCCCGCACCACTTCACTAACCGTGAAACTTGCGGTAGACGACACCGCGCCGCCGCGCATATCACGCGGGGCGCCGGTCAATTGCAACCATTCAAATTCCCATGCATCATGTGCTTGTTCCTCTTATTACTTGGGCGAGGATCTCTGCCTGTGTGAGACCGTACACCTTGACTCTACTACATGTAGGACTCATAGCCCCTGATAAAAGTGACTGTAAGCAACAGTTACTGTACCTGGTTGGTATCATCATTACGTGGTTTGCCCCTTGACATAAACATTGTAGGGACTACCCTTGGCTATGTCAGTGATGAATTCTGCAGTTTTAATCATTTCGTCAACAGTATGTTGTTGCGAAGCCTAGGATATGGTTGACTGTCTACTCCTAATAGCTTTACGATCGATCAACATTATTCGGTCTTAGCTTGTCTTTGTTGGATCATATTCAATACACCTTGGCCAAGGATTTCGCTAAGGACCGTACCAATTCTGTGACACTGACTCCCCACATACGGGAGAGACGAATCTTCTCGTGGCCACTACTGCTCTCGTATTCTTCAAGTGTCACCCAACCTAAGACCATTCAATATGCCCTGCCTCGAAACTAGGTCAGAGATCTAAGTGACACCGTTCACGCAGAAGCTCGTACAATGGCTTCATGTCAAAGGACCAGCTTTCCGTTCATTATTTAAGAGCTACCATTGATAGTTTTGAATGCGCTATCCATGTATCAGTTCTCATTGGGTCATTTTTGGGTATTGGCCAATTAGCCAACTTTTATTTTAATAATGATCACCTCATTATGTAGTTGTTAATACCTCTCATTGTTTTAGTCTCAGATTAATATATGTTTATCTTGATGAGGATATGATCGGCCCCCCGGATACACGCCCCGAAAGGACATGATTGTAGTCTTACCGCTAGCGCACGATGTAGTGGCAAGCAGGTATCGAACACGAGGAGGAATAATGATGGTACTCTATTTTGATCATAAAGCTATTGGTGGAGGAATGGTTTTGAGAATGTTGTCATAATCGTTCAATTAACAATTCGAATTCAATATTAAGAAGGCATCTAAGGCTAGGGAATCCCCACTACGGATCGTCATTCATCTTTGTGAATCGTGAATCTCAATGTTGCGAGACTTGAATTGAGGTGAACTAGTCGTAAATAAATAGAGAACCTAGCTCACGCTCTTATGCTATTGCCGATCTATAGTGACCTAGGTTAGGGCCCACTCTCGTGTAAACTCAAGTTATGATCTAGGTTGTGATAGTTTGTATTCATCCAATCTCTTGCAAACGGATATCGGTATAGATTTATAACAGAAACCCTAGCTTTGGCCCAATCTCTTGCAAACCATGTCTAGAGAATCTCGACTATAAACCTAAATTGAATATCTAGGCCTTCCCATCGATTAGAATCTAATCTCTTGCAAACTCCAAATCGATGAAAATTCCTAGCTATTCGTAATAAATCAATCACAACCTAACCTTCTATCAATTCTAACAACATATGAATCCATTCATCACAATTCTAAAATCGAATCCATAGGGTTCATCACCATGCCCTAGAACAGCGGAACTACTCGCAATTCATCATAGAAATAACAGAATAAACGAATGAAAGCGTTTAGTAATTCATAATTGGAGAAAAGCAATTCACAAAAATGGGAAATTTCGATAAGAAAAGCAAACCAGATCTGAATCTTCAATCTCCAAAAGGGAATTACAATTAGAATTAAGCTAAAACCTAATTTCTGGTCTCTGCTTAAACTAGGATGAAAACTGGCCTTAAATACAAGCCAAAACGGCTAAAAAATCCTGACAGATTTGCCACTGGCACAGCCCAGAACCCTAGTTCGCGATAAAGGCAGACTATGCCACTCGACCGAGTGAAAATATCACTCGGTCGAGTGACAGACCCAAAGAAAATAGAGGTCGGGGGTTTTGGGGGTCTGGCGCTCTGCTTCACTCAGCCGAGTAGAGTTTGTCACTCGGTCGAGTGGACATTCTCACTCGGCCGAGTGAGTCTTCTGCTAAGCTTCTCCAAATTCCAGAGAATAGGTTAAAATCTTCTTTGGGAAGCTCTAACTCACTCGGGCGAGTGAAGTTCTCCACTCGGCCGAGCGGGATCATTTGCTCGGTGGAGTGGCCATTGACTTCGGGCGCTCTTGTATCAGTTGTACTCGGCCGAGTACATTCCTTCACTTGGCCGAGTGAGATGTATGCTCGGCCGAGTGGCCCGTTTCTGGAGTCACATCTTCTCCTCCTCGCTTCCTTGTCGATTCTATCAAACTTCTTATTCTTCTGCTCATCATCTAGCGTTGCTAGCTCCTCAATAGGGCCATAGGCGATGCTCCAGTATGTGTGCAAGTCCCTTAATCTCATTTATGCTCCCGATCGCTCCATATTTCCTGAAATCTGCCAAAAAACAAGAAATAGTAAAAAGCAAGTTGGACGATCAAAAATGCGAGTTGGAAGATCAAAATGATATGAAAACATGCAGAAAAAAGGTGTAAAATAAGTAGCGATCAAAATCCCCCAAGCTTACCTCTTTCTCGTCCTCGAGGAAGATGAGTAAAAAGGCGAACCCGGTGGATAAAAATAAGAAAAATGGAAAAGAAAGATATGATAGAAAAAGGACAGGGAGGTGCTAGATCATTCCCTCAAGACATGGAGTTGCTTACTCAAATAGCGCATGACGAATAAAAACATGCCAAAGATTTTTACCTCGATATCATATCATGTATAAGTGCATTCGATATAGAAACCAAGAACGTAAAAACGACATGAAATATGAAATCATTCTAGAATTAGCATCGTCTGAGGCATTCAAAGTAGTATACGTAATCATAGATTGCACACTTTTCGATTGATCGCTTTCTTCTTAGAGTATAAGAGATATCATACATTGCAAAGGAATAAGAATAGAAAGAGATGGTATTCATGAAATGCATGCCAAATTTTCAATTCATAGACTTCGTAATACTCTAAGTAATCTCCCTAAGTATCAAAAATTACCTAGCTTAGGTCGCCATGCACATATAAGTGGTCACTCTCACACACGTCATTGGATCCCCTCCCCCAAGCTTATCTATAAGCGTGGTGGCATCGAAATAGAACAATACGAACTTTCCCATTTTTTGAAGCCCCATGGAAAATAAAAGATGAACGAATGAAAGAATGAAGGAAATGGGATCGTGTATATACATATGAACTTCTTTTTTGTTTTTCTTTTCTCTTTTTCTTTTTTTATATATCAATACTCACAATAACAATCCCAAATCAAAGGTGGAAAGATACACACACACACACACACACACACACATATATGAAAAGTAAGTGTGTATGTATAGATATGAACAAAGGGACTACATCAGGGCACGCCAACAAGTAGAACAGGTGAGGGACAAGCTGGGGAGCAGTCACCTCGCACAAGGCCTACCAGGCAAAGCCAAGAGAATATAAAAGAAAGGGTGGAACCTATGTTGGGGGGTGCACAAAAACAACGGCCTACAAAAGCCCCCAGCTCTCAAAAACGGCCGTATCCAAAGGGTCTAAGTCCTCCGGGACACAACCAACCAAGGCGTCCAAGATGTCTTGAGTGATCCTAGCAAGAATGGCTGTCGCGGGGGACCTGATGGAACGGAAAATGCGGCAATTCTGCTCTCTCCAAATGTGCCAAACCGTCACAGAGAAGACCATCAAGGAGAGCTTGCCCCTGGGGGTGGTCTTCCCCTTGGCTCCAAACCATCGCCTCAGCATGTGTGCTTCAACGAAGATGGATTTGGAGCCAGGGGGAAGGCCAATCCGAAGCCGACAATCTGCCCAAACAAAAGTGCTGAACTCACATCGGAAAAAGAGGTGGCGAGCCGACTCAGGGACCAAACTGCAAAGGGCACAAGTAGACTGATCACGGATGCCATGCCTAGCCAGCTGCTGGGTGGTAGGCAGACGGTCAGAGAGGGCATGCAGGAGGGGTGAGGGAGAATTTGGGCGCGTGCCCAGGAAACCAGATCACAGGGGCAAGCCGGACAGGAGGGGAGCACCGACGAGTAGATGACCAAGCAGAGCGGAGGGAGCATCCCCCAGCGACAGTCCACTCCCAGGAGTCCGGACCATCCGACAAGGTAATCGTGCCCAGCAAGGGAGCAACGTGAGCGAGCTCAGCAGGGAGGGACCGGGCATCCCCATCCCAAAAGTCAGCAACACGACGATACCGTAAATGGCGGGGAGGAGAAGGAGATCAGCCAAGGGGCCTCAGGGAAGCCACAGATCATACCAGAAAGAAGTGGATCGGCCATCACCAATAACCCGACGATAGCAAGAAGAAGCCGAATCCCTACACCGAAGCATATGCTTCCAGGTCCCCGAGTCCAATACCGAAGGCACACATTGGAACATGGGGGTAATCTTCAGATAGGCTCTGCGCATGTAGGCGGCCCAGGGGGAGGGAGAGTGCAGAAGTCTAAAAAGAAGCTTTGCCCCCGCGGCAACACCCACCTCACGGAGGCAGTGAAGGCCAATCCCCCCTTCCGATTTCGGGAGGCACATATCATCACATCGCCAAAGGTGGAGCTTCGACCCCCAGATGAAGTCACGACATAGCCGGTCAATCTCAGCAAGGACGGAGACAAGTATGCGATAGGACTGTAACCAGTAGGAGGCAAACCCACGAATAACCGTGCGAACAAGCTCAATACGCCCCGTTGTAGACAGCAGCCTGGATAACCAACAAGAGATCTTGGCCCTGCATTTGTCAACGAGACCCGAGTAGAGCTTGGCAGCAGGATAGGAAGATGAAAGGGGAAGCCCCAGGTACCTAAGCGGAGGAGCCACAATGGGAATGCCAAGAATGAAGGAGAGCTCACTACCAATGTCACATCCCTTACTAAACATCAATTTGCTCTTTCCTTTATTCACCTCCAGACCCGTCATGAGGTGGAAAGCGGATAGGAGATGGCCCAAGCCCATAAAAGAGGGCGCCTCTGCCCTACAAAAGACAAGCATGTCGTTAGCAAAGAGCAGGTGGGACGTGATCCCCTGTCCCCCCTCTTAGGGGGACAAATAGCACCTGAAGAAGAAGCGGTGTCCATCAGAATGGTGAAGGCCTCCATAACTATCACAAAAGGGAAAGGGGACATGGGATCGCCCTGACGAATCCCTCTGCTGCTCCCAAAGAATCCGGCCAGAGAACCATTGACAAGAGCGGAGAAAGAGGAAGAGTCCACACAAGTCTTGACCTAGTGAATGAAGGTGGGAGGAAAACCAAGGCGCCCCATGAAGTAGTAGAGAAACTCACGGTTAACACTATCAAAAGCCTTGTGTAGATCCAGCTGGAAGCAGGCCCTAGAGCCTAAAGAGGCAGAGTAGTCCCTGATGAGCTCCTGGGCAAGGAGAGAGGAATCAGAGATCAGGCGGCCCTTGATGAAAGCAGACTGGTTCCAGGAAATGAGGTCAGGGATGACCGCTGACATCCTCATACTAAGGACCTTAGAGATGATCTTATAGATAACATTGCAGCAGGAAATGGGCCTTTAGTCACCCAGAGAGGATGCCGAAGGAAATTAAGGGACCAAAGTGAGGAAGGTATGATTGATCTGCTTCAGGATACATCCAGACGATAAGAAAGAGCACACCGCACGGAGGATGTCCTTACCCACAATACCCAACATCTCTTGGAAGAAGAGAGGAGGAAAACCATCAGGCCATGGGGATTTGTCTTTATCCAAGGAGAAGAGAGCCTCCTTAATTTCCAGGTCAACAACAGGGCCACCAATCCAGTCATAAGCGTCGGGGGATGGAATATGCTTGGGGATAATCTCAGGGAAGGATGAGGGGTACGAGTCCTGATGGAAGAGAGTGAAGAAGTACTCGACTACTTCAGCACGAAGGAAGCCGAGCAAGGCAGCTGGATCCCCCCAGGCCCAATCAAGTGTAGAAGACTATTGCCAGCTGCACAGTCCTTGGCCGCTGCATAGAAAAACATGGTATTTCTATCCCCCTGGAAGAGCCAAGACTGACGGCTCTTCTGTCTAGCCTGACTTTCCTCACACGCCAGGCTAGACGTAAGAAGATGACTGAGAGCACGTTCCTGACGCAAGAGATCCGGCCGAGAATGGAAATCAATGTCATCACAAATAGCTGTAATATCTCTCCTAATGATGTTGGAAGGTGGGTAAGGTCTCCGGGCAAGGGGCCAGGCACGGATAGCCGCCTTAAGGGCCTTGAGCTTGGTGACGAGCCTGAGCATAGGAGATCTAGAATAATGCCCTCTCCAAACAGATAACAGCAGGGCGTAGAAACTTGGAATCTGGAGATAGTGACCAAAGAATCTAAAGGGCTTGGGGCCCGAGTTGGGAGGGGAGATTACCTGAATAAGAAGTGGAGAGTGGTCAGTAGTAGCCGGAGGGAGATAAGAGGCATATGCATCCGGAAGGACCTCGAGCCAATCGGGATTCATGAGGGCCCGATCAAGTCTACAAGAGATCCGAGGGCCGGCAGTAGCACAGTTGCTCCATCTAAGAATATCACCAATACAACGAATATCATCCAACCCGCAATCCCCAATGCAACGGTTGAAGTCTGCCAGCATGTCAGAGGTGAGGCTCCTCGCCCCACCTTCTCCCCAATAAATATAGTGACATTGAAGTCACCCAGCACCACCCAAGGCTTGCCACCCACAATAGAGCTAGCGGTGCGAAGAGAATCCCAGAGCCGAACCCTCTCAATAGCCAAGTTAGAAGCATAGACAAAAGAGATGGAGATAGAAAGACCACCAGTGTTGATACAACCGAGGGTTATATGTTGTACTGAGGAAGAAATGACATTGCAAACCCAAAGCATCGGATCGGCCATCACCCAGATACGCCCTTTGGGGATATGCACATAGTTGTGAAATGACACCCACCCCTTAGGACAACAAGAGGGAACAATATCTCCCAGTGGATCCCAGACCTTTGTCTCCAACAAGCCAACCAACGAGGCTTTGTATTTCCCGATGTTGTGCCGAACGTCCCTTCGACGAGCACAAGCATTAAGTCCCAGCACGTTCCAGATGAGAATAGACATGATCAAGGAATGGGGTGTTGGCTCCTTGTCTGCACACGAGGGGGGGACGGCCCTCTTTTATTTGGCTTTGGGGAATGGGACTGAGATTTTTTGGATGGGCGACCATAGCTTGGATTAGGTATGGTGGCGGGTTGCTGGCACGGGTGCGGAGGGAGTGGAGATGTGCTAGGTCAATGGGCACTCGTCGGAGAAAGTGCGGGGAAGTGGGTTTCAAAATCCCCATCGACGAGTAGCGCTGGGTCTTGAATCACAACCAAGTTGACATCAAGGGGAAGGGGAATCTGGCAGCCCTCCTCAATGGCAAGTGAAGATTGGCAGCCGTCAACTGAGGATTTTAGCATACATTGGGGAGAAGACGAGACCAGGATCATAGGGTCCCCCGCCGTAGAGAAAGCCGCATCTAAGGTAGCAGAATAGGCCAGACTGGCAGTGCATACAGAGTCACTAGACATAAGGGGGACAGTAGACATAGGCCGGGGACGGTGCTCACATGCCGCGACGGAAGAAGAGGCCTCCGTTCCAGAATGGGGAAGTACAGCCGAGGCCGAAGTCATGGGAGGTTGGTTGACCTGAGATAGTTGCAGAGGGACTAGCGCTGCCGATGCATCTACATGCGTCGACATATAATCATTGCAGGGGGAGCTGGTGTCGATGACATAGGAGGTGGGTGAACCTGAGAGGGTTGCAGGGCGATCAGAGGAGCAGGTGTAGCTACAGGTAACAACGACTAAGCGTTGCAAGGGGGAGCCAGCGGGAGAAGACAAGGGACAGAGAGCAGCTGAAACGGGGCCTGCAAGGTGTGATGCGGTGTGGGAGAGCACGTCGAGGAGCAGGATGCCACAGCGATGACCCCGGTACCCAGGCTGGTAGGGAGAGAGCATCCGGCAACAGAGGCGGACGAGATAGCGGCAGGATCAGGATGAGAGGGCACCTCGCTATGAGATGACGCCTCACAATGCGAGAGATCATGCCCAAAGCATCGACAATGTGTACAAAGAGGGGGGATTTTCTCATACTCAATAGTTACATGTATGATAGACCCATCAGACATCCGTGCCGAGATAGAGTTCGGGAAAGACGATACAGAGTCTATCTCAACAAAGCATCTAGCGTAGGATAGGCGAGATGCAGAAGCAGTTGCAGCATCCGAGAATAGAAGTCGGCCCAAGACGCTCGCGAGCTTCCCAAGGATAACAGGGGACCAAAATTGGATCGGGAGCTGCGGGAATCGGATCCATATTGGCACGGAGGAGAGTAAGTCCATATCGAGTCTAATGTCGAGGGCGCATCGCCTAAGAACAAGGAGATGACCATCAAGAAGCCAGGGGCCGCCATTGAGAATGTCATCACCGTCGACGTCGATGGCGAACTTGAAGAAAAAGAAGCCATTTTCACGCGAGTGGATATGGACATCTCCTTTGGTTTTCCATGCTCGCCCAACCCACGACATAAGCTGCCCGTAGAAGGGTCGCTGACCCACAAAGTAGCCGACCAAGGTGTGTGCCCAATGGCTCGCAGCCTGAGAAATGTCCGCAGATAGGATGTCCGTAGCAACCCCGCCTCCCACCGAAATTGGAGGCGAGAAGGCCAGTCCACAATTAGGGAAAACACGGGGGCACAAATAGAGCTGTAAGAGGTGGAGCTCACATACGACGAACAGGGAATTTGAGCAGCAGCTCTTTGAGGCAAAACGTCGAGTGCCTGGCGGGCACTGGAACTAGCAATGGTGGGAGAAGGCTGAGATGGGGCGCCTCCACCCTGGGGAGGCTGGGGGGAAGCCCGCCCGATTACCTCGCCATGTATGCGTCGGAGCACGACCACCAACACGACGGACGCGGTTGCTATCAACCTTGCCTCCATGCGATGGAGCAACACGATTAGGCCGCCGCCGACCCGTAACGGCAGTCCAAGGGTGCGAGCTGTCACCACCGGGAGCAGGAGGCACGGGGGGATGCCTGTGGGAGAGGGCAGGGGCTGGGAACAGAGAACGGGTCCATCGCCTGAGGAAGTCGAAGATGAGGTTGGGGCATGAGAGAGTAGGTGCCCCAAAATGGGGGAGGAAGGCCGAAGTGGCCCAGAGCAGGCCGCGGCCCCCAATAGTAGGGAAAGATCGCTCAGGGGGTGCTCAGATCGCCGGGGAACTGAGATAGATATATATATATATATATATATATATATATATATATATATATATATATATATATATATATATATATATATATATATATATACTAGTCATAACCCGTGCCCGCGGGCACGGTTCATTTAAGATTTTCCCATGCGAAATCTTTGTTCCCCGAAATTTTTTTTCAAATCAAAAATTTAAAAGAAAAACAAATTAGTTTACAATATTTAGCGGTACAGGCACCTTCGGCGCGGAACAACAAATTCAGAGCATGCGCCTTCGACACAGAACACCAAATTCGATGTGGGTGCTTTTGGCGCAGAGCAACAAATTCGACGTAAAACAATAATTTCGACGCGGGTGCCTTAGGCACGGAACAACAAATCAGCGTTAAAAATGGCGCGGGCGCCTTTAGCGCGGAACAACAAATTCAGCGCATGCGCCTTCGACACAGAACACCGAATTCGACGTGGATGCCTTCGGCGCAAAACAACTCATTCGATGTAAAACAACAATTTCGGCGCGGGTGCCTTAGGCGCGGAACACCAAATTAGCGTTTAAAAATTTAGCTGGCGCCTTCGACGATGGCGTCATATACATATAACCAGTGCCCTTGGGACACTGTTCATTTAAAATCTTGGGCCCACTAATTTTAAACAAACATCAATAATTATGAGTTTCCCCTGAAATATCAGCAGATGATATCGAAATTTTACAGGTTTTTGCAACGCTAATCAATGAGTTGGCAGCATCTCCCGCGTTCATTCTTTCACAGCTCGCACAACATTTTTTTCATAACTAATATTAAAAGGCTATTCCTAATTTCAATGCTTTTGTGTATGAGTGTTGTTAGTTGCACCCCACACTTTTATGATTTCACCGCGTTTTTATTTTCAAGTTTGCCATTATCTAAAGCCATAAACAAAATTACCTTTTTATCCACATGTTTTATGGGTTCAATAAAAAAAGCTCTGTGTAATTTAGATTAGAGGTGAAGCTTGCCGCCGGTGAACGAGATCCTTGAGGTGGCGATTATTTCGGCTTCGGTGTCAACACCTACGCCTTCATTAACAAGTAAAGGAAAGCCACAAATCAAAGCTTTGAGTCTCTTTCTCAAATCAAAGCAGTCGGTGGCCTTCTTCATTCTATGTCAATACATTGTCTTCTACTTCTTCGAAGGACAAGCAAAAGACTGTAAGTCTCGATTCTTCTCCAGTGCAAAATCCATAAGGGTTTTAGGCCATCTCTCTCTTTCTTTGGGGAAAAAACACAACTCCGCCGAAGAGGCCGTGAGGCAAGTACGCGGTGGAGATTCGTAACGCTTGGAGGCGGGTTCGGATCTGGCTCGGTAGTTACAACACCGCCAAAGCGTACGCCACTGCCGCCATCCAACTCCGAGGCCCAGATGCTACTACAAACTTCTCTCATCCCGGGCTTACTTTAGCAATCGTAGCCACCGCCCAGGCCTTAGCCTCGGCTTCCGATTCCGGCGACGAGAGCCACAACGTCTCGTCTCCCACCTCAGTCATTCGCAGGTTCAATTCGACCGCTCCGGTTCCTGGAAAAGCCGCATCCAAAGACCCATAACGACAACAACGACAACAGCCAAAGTTGGAAGCTATGGAGAAGGATGAGATACATGTGAGGCCGATGCTGCTCCCTGAAGAGCTCGAAGATTTCATGTCGTTTGAGGAGGTGCCACTGTATGACGATTTCCTCGGTTTCGGTGGTTCGGCCGAGCCAAGGATTTTCGAGGATCCGACACTTTTTTTATGGGGGAAGTTGACAATTTTGAGGATTTATCGTCTTCGAATTGGCAGGTGGACAATTTCTTCCAAGACAAATTCGATTTGTTCCCGCCCGGTGCTTCACCAGCTTGAGAGTCTATGAGTCTGTCGGTGGCAATGGTGGTGCCGTTTGGACGTCGATGTGTTGGCTGATTTTGTAGCGGTTCGGACTAAAGGTAAAAGCAGCCTTCAGCCAACGAACGGGAAGCCTTAAGTGAACGTGAACACGAAGCCTTACGGGAACACTGCTTGATGCACTTTCGAAGTGCATTGTGATTGTTCCATATCGCCTGAAGCTGCTTGGACGCCGACCAAGACCTCGACATGCTCCAAGAGAGGGACCGAAAGTGCGTCTTGCGGTGGCGGTGAAGGAGGAGGGGAGGAGGTGGTGAGAGGAGGGGGAGGAATGATGGAAAGAATTAGGGTTAAAATTGGAAATAAGATTGTTTTTATATAAAGACAAAAATAATAATACGGTGAATTTAAAGGTTTTAAGTGGTGAATTCATAACGCGGTGAATTCATAAAACATAGCGGTGTGAGTAACAACACTCTTTGTGTATTCCCAACAAATTTTTCTTTAACACAAAAATTTCCCTCCAAAACTTGATGTGACATTGCCACATAGGACAAATTCAAAATCTGCCCTCAATTGTAATATAGATAGATATATATATATATATATATATATATATATATATATATATATATATATATTATATAAGATGGAGACTCAGGCGACTCTGGCGATTGGCGATGAGGGAGATTCAGGCGATCCTGAGGGGAAGTCTGTCCCTGAGGGGCAGGTCGGGGGAGATTTACATGGAGTCAGATCTAAGATCGCAGCAAATCATAACCTCAGTTTGAAACCAACGTCGGATCATTTAGATCTAGGGCACGGGCGATCACGCGATGGGAATTCTATGATCAATGGAGATCTGAGGGGCCGAATCCACCTCAACGTATCAAGAGGTGGCCATGACCCTTTACACAAGGGGAAATCTGTTCAGGACCTTGGCGATGGTTGGCAGATGGTCCGGAGAGGGGGGGGAAGAGCAGGCTTCCTGTGAAGAAGAGTTGGCATTCGGTTCACCCTGCAGGCAGAGCATGGCTTGGAGAGGGTGTATCTCGCAAGGTTATGGGCGAGGGAGTCTCCAGCTCGATACTCCCAACAGGCAAGGCAAGGTTCTCCCCACCTTGGCTAGGACACGTACGCAACATGTCTGATAGTATGCCTGTTAGAACTACCACCATCAATGTTACCACTGCGGGTTCCAAACGCTCTTGGATTGATGTATGTGCCAATCGTCGCTCGTACGGGGCAGGTTTGGGCATGACTCATGTACCTCCTAAGGTTCGGGAGGATGGATCTGTTTGCGCCAGGTTCCCTACTGATCTAGTCCAACGTGGTGCGGAAAATTGGAAGAATACTATTGTGGGATATGTATTGGGAGATATTCCATATTATAGCCAAATAGTAGCTTGGGTGGAGAGGCTATGGAAGCCGAAGAAGAGGGTTAAAATCTACAGTAAAGAGAACGGGTTCTTCTATTTTAGATTTGAATCTCCGGAGGAGTGTAATAGGATCTTGACAGGGGGTCCTTGGCTATTTGAGGGGCGGCTGGTTGTGCTCAAGAGATGGAGCCTTGATTTGCGGCATGATCGGGATATCCTATCCACCATCCCCGTTTAGGTTCAGCTACATGGTGTCCCTCTTTACATGTGGAATCTGGAAGGCCTGAACATCCTTTCCTCTGTTCTAGGTACTCCATTGTGCCTTGATAGAGCTATTGCCCACTTAGAGAGAATTTCATATGCCCGGTGCCTGATTGAAATTGATGCTTCATCCCCTCTGGCTACATCATTTGATGTGGAGATGGATGATGGATCGATTGTAACTGTTGACACAAAATTTGAAGGGGAGCCCCCTCGATGAAGTAGCTGTGTTTGTTTTGGACACACTGATGCCCAGTTTCCAACGAAGACCAAGCTCCCTTCAATCCAACACATTCCTACGGATAAGAATCAGGGAACTGCGGCCAATTGCTTGCCTCAAAGTGAGCAGCAGCCTAATGGAAGTGATCAGGTGCCTGCGGAGGTGGGTTGCAAGAGTAATGATCCGGTGCTTGCTACTGGAAGTGATCAGGTGCCTCAAAGTGAGCAGGTGCTAGCCACTACTTGTATGCTCAATGAGCATAGAGATGGGAGCACTGTTATGTTGAATGAGCAGAGTACTACAATCCAACAAATTGCTACTACAATGAACCTGGGGACTAAGGAGCCCAATGCCTTGCCACCCAATGCTCTTGGAGATGGGAGCAAAGCCCAGTTGAAAGAGGTATGCGATCTACCATCGGTGGCACCCTGTACTGTTTTCTCTCCGACTGTGGATAAGATAGGGTATGAAGGCCATGCGGGTATAGATGCTGGGATGCTAATCTCTGGACCAAGCATTGGTGCAGGGATCCCTACTTCCGGGCCTCCTAAGGAAAATAACTCTATTATGGGCAATCAAATTGCTGTGCCCAGTGACACTTTGAGCTCAGCAGCGGGACCTTCCTACTCTGATTTATATTCACATCTACCCTCGCTGCTTGATGACCGAAATGATGTGGATATTGATACAGTTCCTGAAGGAATGGCTATAGTGAACCCGGAATGGGATATGGAGGTGGAAGAGCAGATACGCCGAAGGGCTGAAATTAAAGCTGGTAAGAAGAAAAGTGCTTCATGTGTGCCGACAACAGGAAGGCGTACCAGATCACAGATGACACAAAACTCCTGTGGCCAGGTTCAATCTCATCCCCAATCTGATCAATGACAATCTTATTTTGGAATTCAAGGGGACTTAATAACCAGGTTCGTAGGAGGGACCTGCGGAATAGTTTAACCTCAATAAATCCGTCTGCTATTATTCTTTTGGAGACTAAGCTCAAGTCGCCATCTACTTGCAATAATTTGGTTATCCCAAAGGGGTGGATCTCCCTGGATAATAATGACCATGCTCCGGGTGGGCGTATCATTATGGGGTTTAACCCTGCCATCTGGAAAACCAATCTTCTATCTAGCTCGGACCAGCACATGTCGGTATCTTGCTCTAATGTTGGAGGGCTATCTTGTGTTATCACTGGTGTGTACGGTCGAAACACAATTTTGGAGAGGAAAGAACTTTGGAAAAGCATTGAGAAGGACACTACTTTGATTAATAACTCTGCATGGTTGGTGGGTGGTGATTTCAACAGTATACTCTATACCAAAGACAAGATTGGTGGTAGGAAGCTTGAGGAATCTGCGGTTCTTGATTTTAATGAATGCATGAGCAGGTGTTCACTGCAGGAGCTGAAGAGCACAGGAAATAAATTAAGCTGGTGTAATAATCGTATTGGCAATAATCGAATCGCCGCACAACTTGATCGTGTTTTCTGTAATACTTCCTGGGTGCATATCTTGGCGGAGACTTTTATTAATTATCTGGATCCTTTAACAAGTGATCATTCCCGCATGGTGGTGTATCTTCATAACCAGGTTCCCTCTAACCCCAAGCCTTTCAAGTTTTTTAACTATTGGATCCAATGCCCAGGTTACAAAGATGCTATCGAATCAAGTTGGAAAAATCATGAGAAGGGGACGCCCATGTATAAGCTGACTCAGAAATTAAAAGGATTGAAGCCTGTTCTACGTGCATGGGCTAGTGACTATCATGCGGCAAACTTGGTGAAGAAATATAGGAAAGAGCTGGAGGATACTCGCAAAGACCCTAATCTCCATTCGGCCAGCTCCATACAGCTCAAAGAGAAGCAACTCTTGAACAATCTTATTAATGCTATGAAGCTTGAAGAAGCGATGTACCGGCAAAAAAGTAGACAGGACTGGCTGACACTTGGTGATAAGAATACCAAGTACTTCTATACGGCTATGAAGTCAAGGCTGTGCCGCAACAATCTATGTCACCTTGTTGATAAAAATGGGGGCCGAAATAAAGTTTTGGATAAACTTAAAATCGAGGCGCCCTCCTTCTTTGAGGAACTTTATAACCAGAATCATTACAACTCTACCTTCCCTAAGCTTGTTCCAAAGCGTATATTAACTGAAGGGGCTTCGGTTTGGTTGAGCAGACGGGTGTCTGATGAGGAAATTAAGACGGATGTCTTTCAGATTGGGGCAGACAAGTCCCCGGGGCCAGATGGGTATAATGGTTTCTTTTTCCAGCACAACTGGACTCTGATTGGAGATGAGGTAACGTCTGCTATAAAATCTTTCTTCAGATCCGGTTCTCTTCTCAGAGTTGTCAATCATACTTTCCTGAACCTTGTTCCTAAGAACAACAATGCCTCGTCGTTGAGTGATTATAGGCCTATTGCCTGTTGCAACGTGCTCTATAAAATCATCAGTAAAATAATTTGCAACAGGATTAAAGAGGTGATTCATAATCTTATATCTCCAAACCAAGCTGCATTTCTCAAAGGAAGGCTGCTGTCTGATTGCACTCTCCTTGCTCACGAGCAGATAAGAGACTTTAGCAATCCTATGGGAGGTAGAGATTGTCTGAAGCTAGACTTGAGAAAAGCTTTCGACACCGTCAACAGAGAGTTCATTCTTTACTTCCTGCGGCAATTAGGGTTTCCTGATATTTTTATGGAATGGATCAAGGAATGCATATCTTCGCCCACATATTTTGTCATGATTAACGGGACTCCACATGGTTATTTCAAAGGCAATAGAGGCATCCGGCAAGGTGACCCCCTCTCCCCATACTTATTCGTTATCATTATGGAGGTCTTTTCTATCTTGATTACCAGGGCCACTAATATGGGGTTCATTCATCCAATGCGGCGCACGGGATCTATTTCCCACCTTTTGTTTGCTAACGATCTCCTGGTCTTCTGTCGAGCAAACAAGACTTCTTTCTTGGGCATCAGGAACTTGTTGGAGGATTTTTATCAGTACACCGGGCTGCAGGTTAATTGGGATAAAAGTGCTGGTTTGTTTAGCAAGGGGGCTAATAGTAAGAAGAATGTATTGGCAAATATTCTGGGGATCCAGATCGCTACAACAATTTCTACCTACTTAGGACTCCCCCTCTCATCAAAATACCCTAAAGCTACAAACTTTGCTAAGCTAGTTGACAAGTGCAAGAAGAGGATGTTGGGCTGGAGCTCCTCTGTTCTTTCGGTAGCAGGCCGCATTGAATTGGTTAGAACAATTATCTATGGGATTGTCGCTTTTTGGATGCATGCTTTCCATATCCCTGTCAGCATTCTAAGGACCATCTCATCTATGTGTAGACGATTCATTCTGGGATCTTCCAGAGCATGGGCATGGGAAGATATCTGTAAACCTAAGAAGGAAGGCGGGGTTGGGATCAGGCTTTTGGAGGAATTAAATGAGGCGGCGGGGCTAAAATTAACCGGGAGATATCTCACAAATGACAGCATATGGGCCAAGCATATGGGGGCAAAATATGGAGCATCTGGGGGATTTTTTTCGGCCAAAGGAAAGGCAACTAGTTCGGGAACCTGGAAGAGAATCCTCAACGCCAGGCCGCTTAGCTATAAGTTGATCCGACGGTGAGTGTGTGATGGCAGGGGGACATTGTTCTGGATGGACCCGTGGTTAGCAGAAGGGCCTCTATGTAATATTTGTGAAATCCCTCAAGCTGCCGAGCTGAAGTGTGTGCGTGACTATTGGCAAGGTGAGGCGTGGAGCTCTGACCCGAGCATTGACCCTGTTAGGCATCTTCTTGTGCACATCCGGCTAAAACCTGGATCTGATGAATGGGAGTGGATCCCTGGCGATTATTTCAACTTTAAGCAGGCTTGGGAAGGAGTTCGGCGTCGAGGCAACCCATTCCCCTTTCACAGACTCATTTGGTACAATAATCACTCACCGAAAATGTCTCTTACTTTACTCCGAGCATTCATGGGTAAATTGCTTACTAGGGATACTATTAGCAGATGGGGACTTAATACACCTATCCATTGTGTATTGTGCGATGACAACAAAGAGGAAAGCATTGACCATCTATTTTTTGAATGTAGCTTTTCTAATTACATTCTTCGCAGGGGTTTGCTGAAGCTTGGTGTTAAGACCCATATTAATCCTGAACTTAAGGAGATTGGAAGCTTCTACCTAGCTAATTATGGAGGAAAGAGTGCTTTGGACAAATTGGCCAAAACCGTCCTAGCTGCAACTGTTTGGCATATTTGGAAAGAAAGGAACTTGCGCATCTTTGATGGTGAGAAGAGAAGCAAGACCATTGTCTTTGATGGGATTGCATCTGATATCAGAGTAGTTATGCATGACCAAGAGCCGTCTACTACTGAAGAGACTGCCGTCTTTGGTAACTGGGAGTTTAGAGATATGGGTTGAGTTATGTTTTTGTGTTGATAATCATTGTAAATTTGAATAGTGACTTTTAGGATGTGGGATTATTAGTAGAGAGTGACGGCGCTTGTGCCATATCCTCTCTCTTATAAAACCACATGCCTGGCGATCCTATTATTGTACACTGTATATTCACTCAATAAAATTTTACGCTAACCTTTCATATATATATATATATATATATATATATATATATATATATATATATATATATATATATATATATCTTTTGACTAACTATTGCCCGGCAAAAAAATATATTTTTCTTTTGACTTTGGGGTAAGGGAGCATGGATTTTATTGCAAGGGGAAGATGCCATTACAAGATTTGCCACAGGGAGATTCACCAATGATTTTTAGTATAGAAATGTTGTTCAAGATATGTGCAGAAAGAAAAATATGTAATGCTCAGTTCACTCTTTTGTATGTGCACGACAACTTTCAGGAGGGTAATGTTATCTACTCAGTTTGATTTTAGAAAGTAAACTAATTCAGTCATATCAATAGGCATATATTCAATCAACCTGGAAGTTGAGCATACAATTTCATGCAAATAGAAGTGATAGCAGATAACAAAGCAGTACTCCAAGTTTAGGCAATCGATGCGTGAAGCTTGGTGTGTTTTCTATGAAAAGTATACGATATAAATTTTCAGACTGGGCTAATGCTAGAAGTACATTCAGAATCAAATAATAAAGATGAAGGTTACTATTCTCAAATGCATGGCAATGTATAGCATATGATATCTGAAATAAAAACGATGACATGTCAAGAGAATATGCATATAAGAGCAAGCTAACTCCAAGTCATTGTCATCACAGAGAATTCATTTCTAGCAAAAAGGATAAAAGAAATAAGGATAAAGGGAAAATAAGAACTAACTATACAAATGCAGCACAAAAAAAAATAAGAAAACGTGATGCATGAGAAAAATATGAAAATGTGGGTGAAAATAAGTGGAAAATAAAGAAAATTTGAAAAAAATAAAGATAAAGACGAAGAAAATGAAAAGTGCATGAGAGACTCACTCCCCCAAGCTAAATTGCATAGTGTCCTCAATGTGCTTAGTGTGTCAAAAGGAGATATATAATAGGGGCGGGCGGGTGAGGATGCATGCATGATAAAAAGCGAAAATAAAAGAAAATGGGATGGATATGCAAGTGATGAGTGCCGAATGCAAATGATTGTCGTGAAGAGCACACAGATCAAGGTGGTGCAATATAAGGGTCCCAGAAATACCTCCTCTGTCCCAGAAAGATATAAACAAATCCCAACAAAAAGAGACCAAAATATACGGGCAAGAGGGGGTGCAAAAGTAACAGCAAAAATAATATCAATCACAGCAGCGACAAAAAATATGAGAGGCATCAAGTGTGTGCCTAAGCAGGTGGTGGATCGCCAGCACCTCTCCCTGTGGTAAAGAAGGGGGTGGCGGGGGTGGTGGATGCTGAGAAATGGGACGGAGTGTAGCTGGTGGTGGCTGTGATAGGCATGAAAGAATCTGGTTTAGGGTGACCTGAATACCAGGCAGGAGAGCGATGTGTGCCTGCACAGAGCTAACAATGGAGCGAAAGCCTGAAAATCTGCTCTGAGCCTACTGACGGGCCCCTCTACAGCATGAAGGTGCTGGACAAGGGTGTTGGGAGCAGAGGTAGATGGTTGTACAGGTGGAGGTCGGGGCTGACGCACATGGCCACCATAGACTAGTGGGGCCACTACTAGGTGACGGTGTGGTGCGGTGCTCGCAAAAAGTTGCCCAGCCTCTGTGGGAGGCTGAGATGCAGGAATGCTCTCAGAAGTTTGAGCAGCGGCAGAAGATGAAGCGGTGACAGAGGGCGAGAAGGGTGGAGAGGTCGTAGATAAGAAGTGGGGACAGACGTCACGACGCTCTTGGTAAAAACAGCGGTAGTAGAGACAGAAGGGTCGACGAATGGGGAGGTCATGAGATCAACAGAAATGACTCCCCAGGGGTCGAGAAATCAGGTAAGGAAAGGGTCTCGGCTGTCGAAACTAGGGAAGGCTCACCTCTCTCAAAAATAGCGGTGGGGGCGCTCTCAAAACTGGCAAAAGAAGGGGGGCCAACAGTCAACGGCACAGAGGTGGTGGTGGTGGTGTACTCAGCAAAGGTGCTCCCGACACTGGCAGAAGTGTGGACAAAAGTGACGGAGTTGTGATCAAATCAGGTGCAAGCTGAGGGATCGGGATCTCTGGGGCTAGAGGGGGGAGGAGGGGCTCCTGCTTAGTGCGCTCGGGCTCAAGCACATACGCAACTGGGATGAGGAGATCCATCTCTGGTCTCCACTCCCCACCTGCGGGTCCAATATGGGTCTGAGCGGGGATCGAAAGCACCATATAATCTACAGCAAAAGGACCGTGCAGCCAAACCCAGTGGTGCTGACCATGAGGATGCATCACTTCATGTGGGCGATAACGTCAATGGAAGGGGAAGTGGGGCCTGTGGGTCGAAGCAAACCAACTGGGAGCTCAATCCTCACATAGGAGCTAGCAGGGTAATCAGACCGCCACAACAGATCGTCGTCCTGGCGGTGACCGAGGAAACGATGCGGTCTAGATACCAGCTAGAAAAAACTATCTAAACAACGGGGACTAAGATGTCCTTGTTGCCCTGAAAGGCTCTCGCTAGTCATTGCTTAGAGCATATAGAGCTCAGGTGTAGACATCCTCCCAGGCTCATACCTCGCAAGAAAAGTGGTCGCCATAAGGCGCTGAGCAATACGGAGGCATGGGTGGACGATGGAGGAGTCCTTGGCCCGACAAGGGTTAAAAGCAAGTGTGGATCCCGTGATCAGTGTCCAGAATGCATGTGTATCAAATGAAGGAGGGGTGATATGCGTGGGACCAAAAGCGCGGTCGGGGACCGGGACAGTGGGCCAATGGAAAAAGGCTTGGAGCATATCGAGAGTTATCTCGCACTCACGATTCATCTGACGAAACGTGCAACCCCTGAGAGTTCTACAAATAGAACTCAGGACCTCGAGGGTCGGTCGGACGTAGGTGTCCGCCGACACCGAAAGAAAATCACGCCACCCCACATTATCAAACAACTGTAGTAGCCCCTGGATTACCCCTAGGTGCTCAAAATCAGCAATATATGAAAACCTAGAGGGGACTATCGATCGATGAGCGATTCTTTCAAATCTGGCACGGTGTGCCTCATCTATGAAAGTAATCCTCATCGTGTCGAAAGCCGGGGCAGGCTGTGCCGGTGGGGGTGGAATGGGAGCGGTAGGAGGCGGAAGTATGGGTCGTGGGTTGCTAGGAAGCAGGGAGTCCGCTCTAGCGAAAGAAGAACCAGTGTCGGTAGTCTTCCTTCGCTTGGCAGCGGGCGCCCGTGCACGGGACCTAGTGCGTGGGGGCATGGTAATGCCGTGTGACGTGCTAACTATTGCGAAGGGCTAATAATTAGGAAAGAGTGTACCGGAGCACAACGCGAATCCAAGCAAGCAATACAAGCAAAGAAGCGCCTCCCCTGAAGCTCCAAATCTGCCCTTGATCTCCCCCAAGCTATCCTGAAACGCAAAATCGAATGATTATCAATGAATATTGAAAAATTTAGGGGAACATCAAGAGAAATAGATGTGAATATGGTTTAATTTCGATTCGGGGAGGAATAGGGCTTACGAAATGGGAAAAAGGAGAACATGGGGAATTTTTGGGCTTAGGAGGGTGTCACGACCTGCTTCCCATAAACGGGAGGCGAGGTGTGATGAGGTCCGCTCAGACTTGGAGCTGTGAGGCTACAAGTCTGATAAGCGTCTGAAAAAAACACTTCCAATAACCAGGTCCTTGCAACCATGAATCGAAACAAAGATAATGATAATTTAAGCAGAAATAAAACTCCACCAATAACATCCAGATTTTTTCCAAACATTCAGAGACAAGTCGTAAAGGAAAGTACAAAAGTCTGAAAAGAGGCCGAAAGCATGGCCGACATAATACATAACATCAACTTAAAAGAGAGGTGCTACGCACCAACAACCTAACAGCCACTAAGAAGAAACAACAACGACAAGAAAGAGCTCTAGGACTGGTCTCCAGTGTCCTCGAACTCAACACTTGCAACCTGTTTGTCCTCGGCGTCGAACTCTGGCTCACAACCTAACATGTGACGCCCAAAAGAGAAAAGGGGCACATGTCAGCACAGTCTCCAAGGAGACTTTGTGCAAGGAAACTAAAAGAAAGGGAAACCAGCCTAGCAGTTCTAAAATATGCGATGACATGACAGTTTAAGGCATGGATGCAATACGTAAGAAGTGCAACAAGTATGTCAAGGCAAGGGTAGCAAAGCTACTAAAACATTCACATGGATTCACAAGACAAGTAAGCACGTCGTGCACAGTGTTTACGCCCTTTGGCTGGAGCGGCTGTATGGGCCATCTCCTCAGCTCAAGTGATCGCTTAACCCTACCCCCTTCGCGTGTAATCGGGCATTGTCTTTCGACCAACACACGTAGCCTGCTTCTGGTTCACGAGCCAGGAAGTGTACTTGGCATAGGATTGTGCGTGCAACGCAGGTGCCTAGCCTCAACAAGGAAGTACAAGTAGCGTGTGCTACAAACGCAAACATTCAAGCATGGAATGACATGTTATGATGCATGGCATGGCAAGAGTACAAATAAAGTGCGTACAGATATAGGAATTAAACGTGACAGGCAAAATGTATGAATGGCATGGCAGGGTGTCAGATCTAGCTTCGTTGTCAAGCTAGATCTTGAAGTTGCGTCTAGGTGACTATCATTTCATCACCTAGTCTCTTTTACGCCAAAAAAATGAGGGATGGCCTAAAACATGGCCTAACACAAGTTGGCAAGTTTCGCAACGTCCAGAGCTCCCACGCTCAGTCCAATAATCAGCCTACAGTCCCGTATTATTAAGTTGGATTTGTGAGTGACAAAGCAGTAAAAATAATTGTTTTTAATCTTGAATTAACATGCGATGGTTGGGTTTCCTACAGTTAGAAATATACCCTCACACGACGCGAGAGCTACTCTGACGTCGGGTAGCGACGTCAGGAGTTGGACCCGGTATCACGAACGTTTTGGGACAAATGGTTCTATGCTGATAAAACATGGTTTCAATAAGTTCGTTGACGGAACCAAAAGTTATTAGGCAACCTAAAACGTCTAATAATCCAACTTTAATTAGGTTCTCCAATCCGATACGGGGTTCACATCAATGTTGTTATTGAAGTTTAAATAGCTAACACATTAACTACATTAAATTGTTAATACGAATAAACATACAACGTATCATCATAGCAACCTAGGCTAACATTAGCTAAAAATTGTGTACAAGATATCTGCCATATAGATCTAATGTGCTAACATCATTTTAATTAAGTTACCACTGTTCATTATCCTAGTATTAATGATACTAACATGTTATCTGGTCTAAAAATATTTGTAATGTTATTACCCTAGCAACCAAAACTTACGGTTGTTGTGAGATTATGTGTACGAGTTACAACCTATCATATAGCATGCCATCTTCAACATTTTTAGATCCAATCGCTGTTCAATAACACTGTCCAAAATCCATTGCAAACTGAAAATGGGTATTAACGAATGTTCACTAACCGATACGGGGAGATGCTCTACGCTACCGGGTTGCCGCGTGACGGACAGCGGTGAACAGAGTTTGCAGGACGGCGCAGCGACGCAAGAGGAAGGCGCAACAATCTGGGCTGCCGTACGTTGCCGCCGCACGGAGAGGTCGCTACTGCGCGAAAAACACCGCTACAACAGCGCGGGAGATGACCTGTTGTCGTGTCATAGCTGCAGCTGGCCGAGGGGCATGCTGGGGAGGGCGCTAGCCACGCGAAAACAGCCAAAAAGCCGCAGCTAATGACGCTGCTGTCGCACGCCTGGGAGGAGACAGCGCTCGCGAGCGCTGCTGTGTGCCTAGAAGAGATCCCGGCGGTGCACGGCGGGGATTGGTGGCTAGGGCATGGCGGATAATGGCGGGGGTTGGCCGTTAGTTCGATGGGAGGGCTGAGGGAAAGTGTTGATGGCGCTTGGGAGTGGATGCGAAGAAGGAGAAGAAGAAGAAGGGCCGCGCGTGCTGCTCTGCGTGGAGAAAAATAACAGGGGTGGTGGCTGCTTTGTGTAGTTGGGAGAAACAAAAGAGAGTCTATGGTTAAATAATAGAGTGTAGGGTTACAGTCCTAGGGTTTTTATATAATAAAGTGTGGTTGAAGAGCAGTACGGTGAAGCAAGGGTCTATAAATAATAGCTAGGGATTCTTAGGTTGGCTGCTTGCTATATGTTTTCGCCTTAGGGTTTTAAAATATGTGTGCCAAACGGGGCGTGGAACTGGGTGTGTGCGTGGAACTGGGTGCGTGTGTATTGTGTATTGATTTCGGCTGGGTGCGTGACTAGGGTTCGGCCAAGGGTAAGTAGGGGCTATGATTTACAAGTGATTTGGATATAAATAATACTTAGGGTTAACTATAAAAGATTGGGAATAATAGTGCAAGTGGGTCAAACGGGGCTCTAAAATTGTGAGATATATATTGGGGCGACCGTGCTGACGAGATAAACGAAACTAAGAAGACCGATCACGAGTTGGGTGACAAGAAACAAAACTAAAAAAAGAAAGGTCTCACGACAAAAGTGAAAATCACGACACCTCATCAAACAATGTCGAATTGTGGGAGAACGACCCGTGAAATATCGTTCCAAAATAATTCCACAAATTAATACTCTTCGAGAGGGTCACAACGGCATACCACATTATAGGGTTCAGATACAAGAAAGGTCTAAATAAATACGTGCACGAATACGAGTACATGTACGAAGAAAGTACGATCGAAGACCGACCGTGACATCCTACCCACCTTATGAATAAAGTCCGTCCTCGGACTTTCTAACTACAATACATATCTACTAGTCTTCTAGTAACTAACCCAATCACACTATAATTCTACCAGGTATAGTCACTCTAAGTGCTAATACTGTACTAGATAGTCAAACATTAATACAATATACATGTATACACAAGCACTCTCTACACTTATACCTATCATATACAGTCAAATTCATCCACATACTTCAAACATACATATAGTCACGTACATCCTTATATAACTATCAAACACTTATTACATACCATGTTACACATACTCACAAACAAATAAATAGTTCGCACTAGCAAATACAATCGTAGTACTTCACGTATAGATAACTACCTATGCACAAAACAAACATGGGTACACTACTCCCTAAGATTTCCTAGTATACATCCAACACCACACACATCAACACATATAATCACAACATACCATTATTAAATCAAGTTTACTATATCTAATATACATTCACCATTACTATAATTTTACAATATATAGTCATTCAAATGCACGCGGATACTTCACCATATATTCACATTACATACAATCCTATAACTATATTTAAGACTCATCACACGTACCATAATTACACATACATAT
Source organism: Scilla litardierei (assembly GCA_030789695.1). Classification (NCBI taxonomy): domain Eukaryota; kingdom Viridiplantae; phylum Streptophyta; class Magnoliopsida; order Asparagales; family Asparagaceae; genus Scilla; species Scilla litardierei. Next base: position 217,672,996 of record CM061141.1, on the reverse strand, counting down.
AACTAAGCACATACTTACCCGTGCATTGTGCATACCCACACGCGCTAATATACCATCCATACATACCACTCGTACCACTATACACTTAGCACAACTACACCTAGTTTACCTAACAGATGTACATCAAACATGGAAAACCTTAGTAATTAACTATACTACAAGGCCAACACTTATAACCATATAATGGTATAGCCACCCACAGTCATGTGCGTAACACAACTAGACACAACCAATCCTATCACTATACATACATCATCCATCACTATATTCATAGTACTATACGCAAACCACAGACTTAAGTAACAACGTACTTAGAGTATACCCACTCAAACTTGAGTGAGACTCAAAACCCATATCAGAATACTCTATATATATAACATGATACTTATACCTACACTGACACAACACTCTAATATATATATATATACACACACACACACACCTATCAACGTACTACACATACGTATCATAATATCAATCACAACTTTATTTTAATCAAATAACACCATATAATGCAATCACTTTACAAACCATAATAATATTACATTATCAGTACACGTACACAATCATGATAAACACCTCTACACATGCATTCATCGTATAGTCACGTATATATATATATATATAATATAACACCATATCAATATACATATAATTAGTATACCGCTACATATACCTATCCATACATAGTTACGACATTCAATAATCGTGTATTCCTCGAGGTATACACGCACACACACAACATCCCGTAAAGGCAAACAATACCAAAGAAATTTACAATCCCTATTACCGTATGTAGATCACACATATTCATATAGTAAGCACATACCTACGTACGAGCACACGCCCACACGTACTAACATATAGATCAAATAATAGGCATGCACATTTAAATGTAAGTACCCTAGTATCATTATACCTAATATACACACAACTTTACCAACATATTATTTCAACCATTGTTAAGTATCTCCAACTAAAAACACCCCCAGTAGATATTCCAACACTAATTCTTATATACACAGACATTCCTAGAGTGGTATAGCTATGCACACACCTATTTATAAATACTAACACACATACAACTTCATATATACCAAGTAATTATATGCACTACAACGACATCACAATCTATACTAATGGGCCCACCATACTATACTAAGGTTAACGCAGGCAACATTAAGCACTAATGTGATAACTAAACAATAGTGAGGAAACCGACATCGAAATTGAAATGAAACAAGATTGGAATGAACGGGTTCAGATGAGGCGACATACAAGGGAATGGCTGGGTTGGGTGGAACAAAATATAATTCAGAATGAATCAAGTAGGGAAGAAAGATATAAAATACGAAGTAATGATATAATAAAATGTAAGTTATAAAATAAAAAATGTAACAATATCCTTATAAAACGTAAGAGGGTAGCATGAAAGTTAAATCACGACATAAGGATTAGACGCATGATAATGAGTATGGAGGTGAATGAATTGTCTTGCAATTGGAGATAAATTTAAATGGAGATAGTATTTTACAAAAATTTCGAAGTAGGAATATGATGAGTATAAAATCGACACACTAAATGCTGAAGTCCCATGTAACTTAGAAAAGTATATTAAAGGTAAGCGTGATGAGTTATACGAATAAGTTTTAATGGCATAAGTAAGAAAAGAAAATTAGAAATTGAATTAGGGAAAATAGAAGTATGGTTCAGAATAAAATTAGTATATGACAAGGGACAAGATATTTATATAGGTATGAAAAGAATAGACTGGAAAAATTATTATACAATAGTAATCAAAAATCTCGACAAAAGTTTCGAAATTCAAAAAGTAATTTAAGTCAACCGAAGAGTATGAAGTCTAAGTATATATATTAAAAATTTTCGAACGAATTTAAACTTAGCAAATGAGGAATATCGAAAATACTTTCAAAAGATTCAAGATTTGTAACGAAGAGATTCGAAAATTAACGACGATCATCATGAGGCGATCTCGTGAATCGAGGGCAAGGAATATGGTCACATGATCGAAGCATAAACACGCCTAGGATATGACTCAGAAAAATCTACAGGAAAATCCTACGGTCGACCAACTAAAGATTAGGAAACTTGGCGCTAAGACTCTCTAAGGAACTAGACTGTAATGAACTGCGTTCAGCTTGGCCCGAAATTGATGGACCCAAGCGAACGACTAATGAAATTCTAGAAGTCTAATATGGTCAGAGCTAGGCATGAACCACTAAGGTAACTCCTAAGACGATTATATCAATTTCTAGCATGGAGTCTAGCTAACAATCAGGGACCTCTAACTAGCCAGCACAGACATCTAACTAAGTCTTACTATAGTCCTGATATACTGATTTTCCTACTAAGCTGTGACAGATGCTCGGGCAACACGTCTTCCAGCCACCTAAGACATGGGAAACGCTCTTATTAGACTCAGATTTTACGACTTGAATGTTTCGAATAATTAATGAATGTTTTTATTATTATCGTTGTCCCGATATTTCGCAGTTGCAAAAGGACCTACATGGGCCACCAACAAAACCTGTCATGACCCGCTTCCCATAAACGGGAGACGAGGCGTGATGAGGTCCGCTCAGACTTGGAGCTGTGAGGCTACAAGTCTGATAAGCATCTGGAAAAAAAACACTTCCAATAACCAGGTCCTTGCAACCACGAATCGAAACAAAGATAATAATAATTTAAGCAGAAAAAACTCCACCAATAACATCCAGATTTTTTCCAAACATTCAGAGACAAGTCGTAATGGAAAGTACAAGAGTCTGAAAAGAGGCCGAAAGCCTGGCCGACATAATACATAACATCAACTTAAAAGAGAGGTACTACGCACCAACAACCTAACAGCCACTAAGCAGAAACAACAAAAAGAAAGAGCTCTAGGACTGGTCTCCAGTGTCCTCGAACTCAACACCTGCAACCTGTTCGTCCTCAGCATCGAACTCTGGCTCACAACCTAACATGTGACGCCCAAAAGAGAAAAAGGACACATGTCAGCAAAGTCTCCAAGGAGACTTTGCGCAAGGAAACTAAAAGAAATGGAAAACAGCCTAGCAGTTCTAAAATATGCGATGACATGACAGTTTAAGGCATGGATGCAATAAGTAAGAAGTGCAACAAGTATGTCAAGGCAAGGGTAGCAAAGCTACTAAAACATTCACATAGATTCACAAGACAAGTAAGCACGTCGTGCACAGAGTTTACGCCCTTTGGCTGGAGCGGTTGTACAGGCCATCTCCTCAGCTCAAGTGATCGCTTAACCCTACCCCTCCGCGTGTAATCGGGCATTGGCTTTCGACCGACACACGTAGCCTGCTTCTGGTTCATGAGCCAGGAAGTGTACTTGGCATAGGATTGAGCCTGCAACACAGGTGCCTAGCCTCAACAAGGAAGTACAAGTAGCGTGTGCTACAAACACAAACATTCAACCATGGAATGACATGTTATGATGCATGGCATGGCAAGAGTACAAATAAAGTGCGTACAGATATAGGAATTAAACGTGACAGGCAAAATGTATGAATGGCATGGCAGGGTGTTAGATCTAGCTTCGTTGTCAAGCTAGATCTTGAAGTTGCATCTAGGGGACTATCATTTCATCACCTAGTCTCTTTTACGCTAAAAACGAGGGATGGCCTAAAACATGGCCTAAACACAAGTTGGTAAGTTTCACTTGCCTGAAATACATGCTGCTATCACAATTCTTAAAGTCCAAACACAGATTCGCAACGGCCAGAGCTCCTACGCTCAGTCCAATAATCAGCCTACAGTCCCGTATTATTAAGTTGGATTTGTGAGTTACAAAGTAGTAAAAATAATTGTTTTTAATCTTGAATTAACATGCGATTGTTGGGTTTTCTACAGTTAGAAATATACCCTCACACGACGCGAGAGCTACTCTGACGTCGGGTAGCGACGTCAGGAGTTGGACCCGGTATCACAAACGTTTTGGGACAAACGGTTCTCTGCTGATAAAACATGGTTTCAATAAGTTCTTTGACGGAACCAAAAGTTATTAGGCAACCTAAAACGTCTAATAATCCAACTTTAATTAGGTTCTCCAATCCGATAAGGGGTTCACATCAATATTGTTATTGAAGTTTAAATAGCTAACACGTTAACTACGTTAAATTCTTAATACGAATAAACATACAACGTATCATCATAGCAACCTAGGCTAACATTAGCTAAAAATTGTGTACAAGATATCTGCCATATAGATCTAATGTGCTAACATCATTTTAATTAAGTTACCACTGTTCATTATCCTAGTATTAATGATACTAACATGTTATCTGGTCTAAAAATATTTGTAATGTTATTACCCTAGCAACCAAAACTTACAGTTGTTAGGAGATTATGTGTACGAGTTACAACTTATCATATAGCATGCGATCTTCAACATTTTTAGATCCAATTGATGTTCAATAACGCTGTCCAAAATCCATTGCAAACTGAAAATAAGGTATTAACAAATGTTCACTAACCGATACGGGGAGATGCTCTAAGCTACCGGGTTGCCGCGTGACGGACAGCGTCGAACCTAGTTTGCAGGACGTCGTAGCGACGCAAGAGGAAGGAGCAACAGTCTGGGCTGTCGTACGTTGCCGCCGCACGGAGAGGTCACTACCGTGCGAAAAACACCGCTGCAGCAACACAAGCGACAGCCTATTTTCGTGTCATAGCTGCAGCTGGCCGAGGGGCACGCTTGGGAGGGCGCTGGCCGCTCTAAAACAGCCAACAGCCGCAGCTAACGGCGCTACTGCCGCACGTCTGGGAGGAGACAGTGCCCGCGAGCGCTGTTGTGTGCCTGGAGGAGATCCCGGCGGTGCACGGCTGGGCTTGGTGGCAAGGGCACAGCGGACAATGGCGGGGGTTGGCCGGAGTTCGATGGGAGTGCTGAGGAAAAGTATTGACGGCGCTTGGGAGTGGATGCGAAGAAGGAGAAGAAGAAGAAGGGGCCGCGCATGCTGCTCTGCGTGGAGATAAATAACAGGGGTGGCGGCTGCTTGCTATATGTTTTAACCTTAGGGTTTTAAAATAGTAGTTTCCTCTTTATTTTATTATTATAATACAAAAGCCTTACTCAAACCAACCTGTGTGTGTGCGTGGAACTGGGTGCGTGTGTACTGTGTATTGATTTTGGTTGGGTGCGTGACTAGGGTTCGGCCAAGGGTAAGTAGGGGCTATGATTTACAAGTGACTTGGATATAAATAATACATAGGGTTAACTATAAAATATTGGGAAGAGTAGTGAAAGTGGGTCAAACGGGGCTCTAAAATTGTGAGATAAATACTGGGGCGACCGTACTGACGAGAGAAACGAAACTAAGAAGACAGATCATGAGTTGGGCGACAAGAAATGAAACTAAAAATAGAAAGGTCTCACGACAAAAGTGAAAATCACGACGCCTCATCAAACAACGTCGAATTGTGGGAGAACGACCCGTGAAATGTTGTTCCAAAATAATTCCACAAATTAATACTCTTCGAGAGGGTCACAACGGCATACCACATCATAGGGTTTGGATACAAGAAAGGTCTAAATAAATACGTGCACGAATAAGAGTACACGTACGAAGAAAGTACGATCGAAGACCGACCGTGACAGAGGGGCGGCCGGCGACGAGGGAGGCGACGGTGGATGGCGATCGAATTACGGACAGACGGCAGGGGTCGCGCCACTCGGATGCGGCCGGTGGTGACTCGGTCGAAGGATGGGATGCTCGGGCGAGAACGGGGGATGCTTGGGCGAGAGAAAAGAAATTTTGGGATGTTATATTTTAGGGCCGAAGCGCTGGGTTTTATAGGATAAGTCACTCGGTCGAGTGACGGTGACCACTCGGTCGAGTGGCCCCAGTTTCGAAAATTTTGAAAATGTTCAAATATGTTCCGACTCGGCCGAGTAGAACAATCACTCGACCGAGTAGAATATCACTCGGCCGAGTGGCTAGGCCACTTAAAGCTTCTCAAGTGCTGAAAGTGTCAGGTTCACTCGGTCGAGTGACAAAATCACTCGGTTGAGTGGCATGTAATTAATAGAGAGGGGTTTTTTTTCGAAACTTTCCTGAGCAGTTCCATGCTCGGCCGAGTAGGGTCTTCACTCGGCCAAGTGAAAATGTCACTCGGCCGAGTGGGCTGCTGTTTTCAGCTCCAACTCTCTGTTTTTGCTCCACTTTCTGATTTTCTTTCTCCCGTCAGTTTTTTCCTCCTCTTGGCATTTGAGTGCATCCCTGGAGTGTTCCCCAACGCCATGGTCGTCCTCCGTTCATATGTTCTCCTATTCTCTTTTTCCTGAAATGGAAAGTGTTGCCAGTTGTCAGGTTTTTCTTTGACACTTGACTCTAAACACTAATAAGATCTAAAACAAAAATGAAAGGTAAAATTCAACTAAAACTGAAATAGAACCATCGGGTTGCCTCCCGACAAGCGCTCGTTTATGGTCTTGAGCTCGACCCTTTAAGATTCCGATTAATGCTCGATGTTCGGCGCATGGGAGATGCGCACGTCAAACTTGCCAGGAAGGCCGCATATGTTCAGTTGTTGATTTTCTTTGGCGTTCTTCGGGTGCCCTTCATCATAGGTAATAGTGGGGGATGACTCCCCCAAGCTTGAGCTCGTGATGTCCTTTTTCTTAACCGGCGGCGAAGATTTGTTTGCCGACAGTGCTTTCTTCACGTGCTTCATCGTAGAGAGCTTGCATAGCTCTCTAATCCTAATGACGTCAACATTGTCCTTTTCTTCATCCGTAAGAGGATCCGGTGGGTCTCCCATAATTTCACCATCTTTGCATATTTGGACCTCTTCAAGGTCGTCGTCATGCTTGGCCCCAATGGAAAATGGCATGGTGTCGTCAATGACCGTTTCAAGTAAGCATGACAGATCTTAGGACCAACCCTTAATAAGGTATATACTATTAACTTCCCCGGTGGGGGCTCCCTCTGAGTAATGCTTGAGCCTTTGTCCATTTACTTTAAACGTGACACCGTCTTTTCCATCTATCTCAAAGGCCCCTCCGGGCTGTGTGTGCCGAATGGGAAAGGTCTCGACCAATGTGACCTTAGCTTTCCGGGAAAGAGTCGAAGTCTAGAGTTGAATAATAGGACCTTATTTTCGACCTTGAAATCTGTCATGGTGATGCGGGCATCGTGGAGAATTTTGGTCCTTTCCTTGTAAATTCTAGAGCTCTCGTAAGCATTCCGTCTAATCTCGTCAAGCTCATTGATATCTAGAAGTCGTCGTAAGGCTGCACTCTTGTAGTCGTAATTTAAAGTGTGGATTGCCCAATAGGCATGGTGCTCCAACTCCACCGGTAAATGGCATGATTTCCCATAAACTAACCGATATGGGGTAGTGCCAATGGGGGTTCGAAGTGCCATGCGGTATGCCCACAGTGCATCATTCAATTTCATGGACCAATCCTTCCTAGATCTATCGACCGTCTTCTCTAGAATCTGTTTGATCTCCCGGTTTGACACTTCCACTTGTCCACTCGTTTGAGGGTGGTATGCCATCCCGATTCTATGATTCACCCCATACTTCTTTAGCTTTCGAACTTGATTTCAATAAAATGGCTTCCTCTGTCGCTTATCAATGCTCGTGGCACTCCAAAGCATGGGAATATATTTTGCTTGAAAAATTTGGACACCACTCTCGCATCATTGGTTAGGGTTGTGATGGCCTCCACCCATTTCGAGACGTAGTCAACGGCTAATAGAATATACGTGTTTCCTCTGCTTGATGGAAAAGGCCCCATGAAATCCACCCCCCAACAGTCAAATAGCTCAATTTCCAAAATAGGCTTCATCGGCATCTCATTCCGTTTGGATATGTTTCCCATCTGTTGGCATCTATCACAATACTTGACGAAGTCATGTGTATCCTTGAACATGGTCGGCCAAAAGAACCCGCATTGCATTATCTTTGTGGTGGTTTTAGAGGCAGCGTGATGTCCCCAGCAGGGCATATCATGGCAATGTGAAATGATAGGAATGTCATCTTCCTTTGAAATGCACCTCCGTATAATCCCATCCTTGCTTACCTTGAAGAGGTACGGGTCTTTCCAGAAATAGTTACGGACTTCATGCATGAACCTGCTTTTTTATTGCATGGCCATCCCACACGATTTTATCGCACACGCCAAATAGTTCACATAATCTGCGTACCAAGGCGCTTCTCTGGGTCTAATGGCGAATAGCTTCTCGTCAGCAAAAGTGTCAACAATTGGCAGGCTATCATCTTTCCCCTCACGAACGAACCTAGACAAGTGATCCACCACAACATTGTCCGTTCCTTTCTTGTCTCGGATTTCCAAGCCAAATTCTTGGAGAAGTAGTATCCATCTTATTAGCCTTGGCTTGGCTTCCTTTTTGCTCAATAGGTACTTCAATGCCGCATGACCGGTATGCAAAATCACTTTTGATCCAAGGAGGTAAGAGCAAAACTTCTCAATGGAGTAGACCATCGCCAAAAGCTCCTTTTCGGTGGTAGTGTAATTCTGTTGTGCCTCGTCCAAGGTTTTGCTCGCATAAAATACTGCATGAACCTTTTTATCCTTCCTTTGTTCCAACACTGTCCCAATTTCTTGGTCACTAGCATCGCACATCAGATCGAAAGGAAGATTACAATCTGGTGGTTGTATGATTGGGTGACGTGTGTTTATATTTTATATATTCACGCATGCCTTCTTCGTGATTTTCTGCCGTTTTCCATTGTTTCATACCCGTTCTTTTGTGTTTTTTTGTATCTTTTCACTTTCTCTGTGTTTTTGTGTAAATGTAGGAGATTGCCAGCGTTGGGGACATATAAAGAAGATATCATGAGTCCCCGGAGCAACGGGAGGAGTCACGCGCGATCCAGAGGGTCAAACGATGAAGATTGCTATATCTCAGCCCTCAACCGATCGGGTGGACCAGCCACCCGATCGGTTGATGCACGCGTATCCGACCAAGACGGAGGCTAAAGTGAGGAGCATCTCACCCAATCGGTTCAATGATCAGGTGAGATCGACAGAGCTGTCTGCCATTTGAAGCTGAATTCTAACCGATCGGGTGACATCTCACCCGATCAGTTCATCTGTAGCTGAATTTTCCAAACGATGACTCGGGGAGCTCAACCGACCGGTTCGTCAATCGGGCGAATCCGACAGAGTTCTCTGTTCTTTTGAGCTGATTTCCAACCGATCGGATGGCATCTCACCTGATCGGTTCATCTGAAGCTGCATCTCCCCAATACTCGAACCGATGGCGCCACCCGCTCTCCTCAGCGCCCGGTTGAAGCTCCCGAAGCCGACGGCCGAAGCGACAAGTAGCTCACCCGATCGGTTGATGCTTCAACCTATCGGGAGGTCATGATTTCTATAAATAGCTGACCTAGGTTTTCTGAAAACCGATGCTGTTATTTTTCTGTCTTTTTCTTGGGTTGTGACGGCTGGAATTTTATCAGTTTTTGTAAGTGCTCCGATTACTTTGAAATTTTAATATTTTCTTAATACCATTGCTTGCATCTCATTTCTATTGCTTGATCATGATTTCTACCGTTGATTTTTGTTTAGATTGTGTGTTAGCTATGAATTGTGAGTAGTTCCCTAATCTGGGATTTTGGTGGAAACCCCTTCGTGGGTTCCCCCTAGAGCGACTATAGGAATAGGAATTCGATAGGGGTTTGGGAATTTAGATGGTTACGTGGGGTGTTTCATTGTCATTGGCTGGAGAAAGACCGCCTCTGACCGTCGGGCCAAGGGGAAATAAACTTGGCGGTTGGCTCCCTAGCCACAGGTCACGCCCCTAGCGTAGACATCGAATCCTTGCGCGTGGGAACGGTAGGATAAGATGTTGGGAGTAATCGTTGCGAGCTTAGTGCTCCCGGAGTCGATCGGTGTTAATGGACATGGGAATGCCCACCGACCGAACCCGGGTAGTCCTAGCGTATCATCCTGGGCACCGACCGAAATATCTGGCCCATGGGACGCTAGGTATCACTCTTAGAGGCAACGTCTCACCACTAAACCCTAAATCCAATCGTACTCCTATCCGCCGGTCGTAATAGAGAGGGCACACGATAGGGCGAAAATCGAAGTCCTAGGTTTCCTTTTATATATCGTTCATCTTTCGTAGTCATATCCTGTGACAACCTACCGATCATTCGGGCTAGCTCACACGTAGGGTGAACCGGTTCCTCTTTGACACAAGCACAACACACGCCTCCCTGTGTTCGACCCCCAAGCCACATTACAACACCGTGCGCTTGCGGTATAAATATTTAAATCTGGTATCCTCGATCCTATTGCACTTGCATGCTCAAATCTAGGGGACATCATGCTTTATGACGTCGTTGCCGGGGAAGCAATGTGCTTGTTTATTTTAGGACCCGTTGAACCCTAGAGTCTAGTTCACATCTTCACCTCGCGATAATTTTCGCATTCTACTTTTTCATACTTTATTTTTCTGTTCTTTATTTTCTGTTTTTATATGTTTCTATACCATATTTGCTTCACGGGTGTTTGTGATTTTTCATGCGCAGGAATACAAGGAGTCTCGACAACTTGATTCCTTTAGATCCGGATATCAACCCCACCGTGAGGTATCTGAATGTAGAGAAGAGAAGATGAGAAGAGTCCGCATCCATGGGAGAGAATACCCATCTGTAGAAGTCTCTGCTGGAATACTCGATGCCTTCCATCGGGTCCACATCTAGTATCCAGCCTCCGGCTATTACTGTCGGGAGCTTTGAGCTAAAGCCATCATTGGTGACGTGGATCAAGCAAGATCAATTTTCTGGGGCACCCATGGAGAGCCCAATTGAGCATCTAGACTCCTTCCTTGAGAAGTGTGACACCTTCAGGATCAGCGGTGTCACGACTGAAGCCATTCGGCTCAAGTTATTCACCTTCTCTCTGCGGGACAAGGCCAAGCAATGGCTGAGGGGAAAGGACACCGACACCTTCATGACTTGGGAGAAGCTATCCAACGCTTTCTTGAGCAAGTTCTTTCCCCTGGGGAAGACGATGAAGTTGAGGAGTGAGATCTCCTCCTTCTCCCAAGCCAGCCACGAGTCCTTGCACGAAGCTTGGATGAGATACAAGGAGATGCAGCGGAGATGCCCTCACCACGAGCTCCCAAAATGGCAGATCATAAATCTATTCTACAATGGGTTGAGGGACAACCTTAAATCTTCGATGGATGCCGTGGCTGGGGGTCCTTTATGTCTAGAAGCGAGGAAGATGCCGGTAAAATTCTGGAGAACATGGCATCAAATAATGAGAGGTGGTGTGATAATCGCGCCACGCCAGATCTGGGGGCATGCATGAAGTCGAGGACGTCGACAAATTATCTAGTAAATTTGATTTGCTATCGACCCAGATCTCGGCGCTTATGGTAGGAGCTGGTGGTGTCAACACCCAACTAATAGCAACGGTGGAAGTTGAAGTAGTGGGAGACTTCGATGGTGGTGATATCTCACCACCGGTGGATCAAGCTAGTGCACTTTTCTACAACCCGACGGGTAACGTACCCTATCCACCAAGGACTAGCTCAAATCTGGCGTATTCTCCCATTAACAGAAACCACCCAAACCTGAGCTATATGGCACCATATCAGCAGCCCGAACAACTATAGTAACAATTATATCATCTGCCAGCAGCAGCAGTACCAGCAACAGCAGCAGCCCCAACAAATGCACCAGCAGTATCCCCCCAGGAACCAGCAGCCCATGCAGCAGCAGCAGCCATATGGCCAGCAGTGAGTGATCTCCCCAGTCGAGAGCCTCTTAACCCAATATATTACGAACCAGGAGAAGATTAACTTGCGGCTGGAGGTGGGGCAGAAGGCCCTAACCGACCAAGTAACCCAGCTGGGGTTGCAGGTGGCGAACCTTCAGAGGGCGCAGAACCAGCTGCCGGGTCCGCTGGAAGTAAATCCAAGGGGGCCGAATCAAACATTGGCCTTAACGCATGATCATGCCAACGTGTCTGCTATAGTATTGAGGAGCGGCACTCAGATTCAAACTAGGGTGCCCGCTAAGGAACCTGAAGCTCCGTTAGTCGATGGGCAACCAAATGTACAAGCTAATGACGACGGAGCTTCGTCATTAAAGACCGTGACTCCGGAGGGAGTCTCTGAGGAAGAAAAGAAGAAGAACGAAGAGGGGAACTTGAGAGTCTTTAAGCCCGTTGTTCCTTTCCCACAACGACTTGCCAAGGCAAAGATTGATGAAAAATATGACAAGTTCTTTGCTATGGTCAAAGACTCGAGCTTACAGCTCCCTTTCCTCGAGGCCATAGAGACTATTCCTTTCTATGCGAAATTCTTGAATGATTTGGTGACGAGGGGTTCCAGAAAAGAAAAAGTCGTTCTTATGGCGGAGTGCAACGATCTGATTAAGCGAGCGAACCCACCGAAACTCAAGGATCCAGGGAGCTTCTCTACTCCTTGTCGATTGGAGATGTGAGGATCAATCGGGCGCTCGTCGATTTGGGAGCGAGCGTCAGCCTGATGCCTCTGTCACTATACAAGAGGATAGGAATGGGCGACCTTGAGCCCACCGGTATGACCCTTCAACTAGCTGATAGATCAGTCAAATATCCGGTGGGGATTGTGGACGACCTGCCAGTAAACGTCAGCGGGGTGCATGTGCCTGTAGACTTTGTTGTGATGGACATGCCAGAGGACAATCATACGCCGATCATCCTCGAAAGGCCCTTCATGGCCACCGCTGGCGTGCTGATTGATGTGAAGCAAGGGAAGCTATCGCTTAACGTGGGCGACCAGAAGGTAGAATTTGATTTGGGCCTATCTATGAAGCACCCACCTGAGGAGCAGAGTTGCAATGTGCTGGAAGCTGAGGAAGAAAGAGTTGTAGAAGCTGGAGCCTGGGAAATTCTCTCGAGGGACCCCCCGACAGCTTGGGGGACCTTGAGGAGCATGCTGGGGTGGAAGAAGAAGAATCTACCGGAGAAGTGTTTTCCTCCGCGACAACCCCTCCCGGATTCCAGAAGGCCGCTCTGACGAGGAGAAAAGGAAAAGAGCCCATGGGGCTCACCGCTGATGAGATCTAGATCCTACGGAAAGTGGCGGTCGACGCCAATGTGAGGGAGAAGCCCCGGACACCACCGGCGGGAGGATCGTCGAGAGAGTCTACTTATCACCACTGTCAACACCAAGGGCCACCATTCCGGAAGCTGGAGAGATACTAAACATTGGGCATCGCCTGCGTCAACCCCCTTGAAAATCATATACCGGGCGTCGAGCAAACGACGTTAAACAACAGCGCTTCATGGGAGGCAACCCATGTACTAAACCTTCGTCTTTATTTTTTGGATTATTTTTCTTATTTTTGGTGAAAAAATTTAGCAACGGGAGCTTTTGTTGGAAGAACTTAGAGAATTTTGTGTTTTTTTGCAGGAAATAGCTCCACCCGATCGGTTCATGTATCAACCGATCAAGTGGGCTGTGTCTGAAGACGGCCCGTATCTGAATATCATCCAACCGATCGGGTGGAAAATGGCTGACCGGGTGGCAGATTGTGTGAGATCTTCAGTGCTCTCGGGAAATTTGGGGATTAATTCAACCGATCAGTTGACCTGGAGCTGTGACTGTGTCGCTGTCTGGGTGAAGTTGACAGTGCTCTCGGGAAAATCGTGAAGCGGCCAACCGATCGGGTGAAAAATCAACCGATCAGTTCGCCTGTAGCTGCCTTCCAACAATATATTTCGAAAATTTACCCAACCGAACGGGTGAGATCTCACCCGATCGGTTCGACTAAAACCTTATAAATAAGCCCGACTGAACCGATTCATTTTCTCTCACCTGACTTCAATTTTTCCCCGTCGTTTCGTCTCCCCACTCCTTCAACCGGCCACCTCCCTCCTCTGCACGATCCCCACTCTCTCTCAAACGATCTCCCCACTTCCTCCATCTCTCTCTCTCTCTCTCTCCATCAATCCCACTCTCCTATTCTCCACATACATCCCAAGTTTTCGCCCTAACCCTAGCCGTGCTTCCCCTATTTCGAAAATTTGTTGGATCGAAGTGTTGCAGCTTCACACTTCCCTCCATTGCACAGCGTTGGGTGTTTTTCGAGCAAGGATTCACTTCGCTATTGGGTAAATTCGTTCTTGAGCTCTATTTTTAATTTTGCCCTAGTAATTTATTTTTGCTCAATTGTCTTTTGGTTGTGTGCATCCATATAGGCTTGCATTCACTTGCATCATACACAATCATGGCCAATGACAAGGGTAAGGGTAAGGCTATCATGCATGAGGAGGAGCCATCTCGTAAGAGACTCAAGTCTACACGTCCACCTAGTTCACGTGCTCCTCCCACTCCCACTACCCTACCCCCACCCCAATCCATCGTTCCAGTTGTGGACCCACTGATGGGACCGCGGGAATATCATTTCTTGATTCGTGAACAAAAAGATCTTTACAACAGACTCAACGAACAGTCACATCTAGCCACTAAGTTTGCACATGCCCAGACTCTGATCGATCTCGGAGTTTTGTCTGGGGTCGAGTCTCTATTCGCAAACCTAGGATGGTTATCTTTCTTTAACGCCCATGCACCATCATACCCCGCCCTCACACTAGAATTCCTATCTTCTCTCAATTGTGTGGCGGGGTCCATCGTCGATTTCCGCGTCCGAAACCGAACTATCCTCACAAACCTGAACACAATCTATAACATTTTCGGTTTCCCCATTCTCGGTGGCGACGCTATCCGTCCCTATGATTATCACCGCGACTTTGATGTCGATATCTTTTAGCATCGCCTCACCCTCCACGACCGATACCCTCGAGGCAAGGCCAAGGCCTCCTCCATCATTCACCCCCATATTCCGTCTGGCCCATCGTATCATTTCTAGCACATTCTTTCCCATGGATGAGTCCGGGACCGTGACTATCCCTGACCTTTTTATTTTGTGGGCTATGACATTTGATTTTATTTGCGGTGATGACGGGATTGCCTTCGGGGCCCCTTGCATACCCATTCATGGTGGCGCTTGGCTCATTCAAAAATTAGTTGATATTAGCCGCGTCGGCAAAGGCAAGAATTGCTGTGGGGGCCTCATTACCATCATTGCTTCGCATCCCACATTCAATATCATTATCCCCAGAGATTTGCCACGTGCCGTCGGATCTACATATCTAGATCTTGATGTCCTGCGGCACACACACATGATCAGACCCCGTCCCGACGGTCGTTTCTCATTTTTCTATGGCCACCCCTTGCTCCTTACACCATTCTGCCCAATCCAGGTCGCATGTCTCTTCAGCTTTTGGCAGACTGTACTTTTCCTCCTGACCCAGAGATCATAGGGGGGTTGCATCTTCAGTTCCCACTCCCGGACGCACCCCGATCACCTCCTCCTACCGTCCACTTGGACGAGCAGGATATCCCAGCATCCCGAGGAGACCCCGGGGCTGGCCCTAATAGCGCCACCCCGGCTTCTGTCCCTATCACTTCTGAGGCATTCACTGAGGCCCTCTTAGGCCTAGCCTCCAGCGTCGGCACCACTTCTACTGTCCGGCTGGCCACCACTTCTTCCGTTCGTCGAGCCACCTCCGCTCGTCTCGCTCTAGAGACTGAGTTAGCTTCTCTGCGCGTTGGCGCATCCTCCGCTACCTCCTCGGACCCGTCCTCTTCTTTCTTCTCGCACCCATGTTTCCTCGCACTGGAGCGAAACATGGCCGCCATCCTCCGCATTCTCACGCACATTCATGGTCCACCTCCACCTACCCCTCCCCCTTCACCACCTCCTTCACCTCCTCGATGATCTTCACCTCCACCATCTCGATTTTTGCCCCCACCATCACATTCCTCACCTCCTCCGTCACGATTATCTTTCTTTATCTTTCTTTCTTTAACGCCCATGCACCATCATACCCCGCCATCACCATCACATTATCTTTCTTTAACGCCCATGCACCATCATACCCCGCCCTCACACTAGAATTCCTATCTTCTCTCAATTGTGTGGCGGGGTCCATCGTCGATTTCCGCGTCCGAAACCGAACTATCCTCACAAACCTGAACACAATCTATAACATTTTCGGTTTCCCCATTCTCGGTGGCGACGCTATCCGTCCCTATGATTATCACCGCGACTTTGATGTCGATATCTTTTAGCATCGCCTCACCCTCCACGACCGATACCCTCGAGGCAAGGCCAAGGCCTCCTCCATCATTCACCCCCATATTCCGTCTGGCCCATCGTATCATTTCTAGCACATTCTTTCCCATGGATGAGTCCGGGACCGTGACTATCCCTGACCTTTTTATTTTGTGGGCTATGACATTTGATTTTATTTGCGGTGATGACGGGATTGCCTTCGGGGCCCCTTGCATACCCATTCATGGTGGCGCTTGGCTCATTCAAAAATTAGTTGATATTAGCCACGTCGGCAAAGGCAAGAATTGCTGTGGGGGCCTCATTACCATCATTGCTTCGCATCCCACATTCAATATCATTATCCCCAGAGATTTGCCACGTGCCGTCGGATCTACATATCTAGATCTTGATGTCCTGCGGCACACACACATGATCAGACCCCGTCCCGACGGTCGTTTCTCATTTTTCTATGGCCACCCCTTGCTCCTTACACCATTCTGCCCAATCCAGGTCGCATGTCTCTTCAGCTTTTGGCAGACTGTACTTTTCCTCCTGACCCAGAGATCATAGGGGGGTTGCATCTTCAGTTCCCACTCCCGGACGCACCCCGATCACCTCCTCCTACCGTCCACTTGGACGAGCAGGATATCCCAGCATCCCGAGGAGACCCCGGGGCTGGCCCTAATAGCGCCACCTCGGCTTCTGTCCCTATCACTTCTGAGGCATTCACTGAGGCCCTCTTAGGCCTAGCCTCCAGCGTCGGCACCACTTCTACTGTCCGGCTGGCCACCACTTCTTCCGTTCGTCGAGCCACCTCCGCTCGTCTCGCTCTAGAGACTGAGTTAGCTTCTCTGCGCGTTGGCGCATCCTCCGCTACCTCCTCGGACCCGTCCTCTTCTTTCTTCTCGCACCCATGTTTCCTCGCACTGGAGCGAAACATGGCCTCCATCCTCCGCATTCTCACGCACATTCATGGTCCACCTCCACCTACCCCTCCCCCTTCACCACCTCCTTCACCTCCTCGATGATCTTCACCTCCACCATCTCGATTTTTGCCCCCACCATCACATTCCTCACCTCCTCCGTCACGATTTTTGCCCCCACCATCTCGATTTTTGCCCCCACCATCACATTCCTCACCTCCTCCGTCACCTACTCGGCGATCATCCCCTCCCACCACCACTTCCATTCCTACCACTTCCTCTCCACACACCATTTCTGACCCACCACCTCCGCCACCCTCTACTTCCGTCACCCCATACACGCGCCGCAAGAAATTGCAGGTGCGCTCGAGATCACTTCCCCCTCCATCGTCTCCCATCGTCGTATCTATCCCATCTACCACCGCTTTGATCGCCTTACTTCCCACACTTCCCACTACCACCGACACTACACCCATCGTTCACACCACCACCGCACCCATCCATCCACCTCTCTCTCCACTTCTCCGCACACCCACCTCCTCTCCCTTCCACACACCTTCATCCTCTACCGAGGAGGACGAGGACAGCTCCTCTCCTGCATTTTGGTTTCTTTTTCTTTTTCGATCTTCCCCTAGCATATTTCTGTATCATCATGATCATATCATATTGCTAGCATTGTCGTGTCCAGCTTGGGGGAAGTCGATTTTTATGTGTGATGTCATGTGCTTTCGTTGCTGTGTGCCTGTTTATACGTGTCGTGTAGATGTGATTTTCTACCTTTTATTTTTTATGTTTCTTTTTCTTCACCTTTTTATTTTTCAGTTTCGTTTGTGTGATTTCCAAGTTTTTCATTTTCCTGTGTTGGTGCGTATTCCCCCCATTTTCATTGCCCTCCTGTATTTACTACTATTGCATTGATGGCAATGCAAGTTTCAGCTTGGGGGAGTCGCACTTTGTGCGTCAGTTGTGTCTTTTTCACCTTGTTTTTGAGTCGTTTTCATCGTGTTTTTCTTTTTCTTCTCTTCTTTTTATCTCCCTCTCCTAGAGATGACCACATATGATGAATTGCCACAGAAACACGGACACACCTAGCATAGCTACGATAATCACATTCACTCGCCCTAGGAAGCCGAGTCCTATTGCATTTCATGCATCGTGGGTTCACTTTGCTTTCATGTGAGTCGTGTGTCGTGACTAGCTAGTTGGTGTGCTTCTACTTGGTGATTTTGATTTATATACCTGTCCTGGGATGACCCCTAGATTATCATGCTCTGATTTTAATATGCGGTATTTGCTTCTACTGTCTGCTTCTACATGCATGAATATATTTATATCGTATACTTCAATTCGCACGTGTCAGGATTCCACAAAAGGACTAGGATAACCTATTTAGCCTATGCTCTGATTAGCGAGAAAAATCTCCTTTGCCCAAGTGTTTAGAATCTGATTTCTTTTTTATTTTACTTGGTGCAAATCCCCTTGTCGTGTACTGTTCTCCCACTTGGGAGAGTACACATGTATATATCCCAAAATCCAAAAATCCAAAAAGAGAGAAAAGAAAAACCCAAAAAGAAAAGAAAAGAGAAAAGAAAGAAAAAAGGGTATGTATAGCCAAAAATCCAAAAAATACAAATGCCCAAAACCCAAAAAAAATTCCAGTGTGAATATTTCCATACCTACAGAGCATAAAGGGTAGGCGAGAATTTGCACCGAGTGTTCTACTCCACACCTTCTCAACCTCCATCGTTTTCGAAAACACTTGACATATGATCTTTCCAGCGGTTATCTAGGTGATAGTGTGGTGATTTCCTAGTCCCTAGCTGTGGAGTCCCCGATACATGATACGCTTCGATTCTTACTCTGTTCTCTTGCATGCTTGAGCTATTTATTCGCCGCTTATTTCAAATCGAATCGATATTTGGGTCTTTCCTTGGGTATGTGTATATGGAGCCTTATTGCACAATGTAGATAGGAACACCATCTGCTAGACACAACCACACTCACTCGCGCTTCACCGCGTGGGCCCACGACACTTGTATGGACTAATATTCCTTGGTTTAGTGTTGTGTTTTGTCGCATGCGTGCTTAGTGTGGCGTGTTTGGTTTTGTTGGCTCTGATGGGCGATTTAGGATTTTGTTTTCTTTTTCTGTTTCTCTCTCTCTATTTTTTCCCCCCGAGCTCCTACTCTCACTCGTCTTCCTCGAGGATGAGGAAGGGTTTAGCTTGGGGGATTTTGACGTGCGTTTATATTTTATATATTCACGCACGTCTTCTTCATGATTTTCCGTCCTTTTCCGTTGTTTCATACCCGTTCTTTTATGTTTTTTGTATCTTTTTACTTTCTCCGTGTTTTTGTGTAAATGCAGGAGATTGCCAGCGTTGGGGATATATAAAGAAGATATCATGAGTCCCCGGAGCAACGAGAGGAGTCACGCGCGATCCAGAGGGTCAAACGATGAAGATTTCTATATCCCAGCCCTCAACCGATCGGATGGACCAGCCACCCGATCGGTTGATGCACGTGTATCCGACCCGAACGAAGGCTGAAGTGAAGAGCAGCTCACCTGATCGGTTTATTGATCGGGTGAGATCGACGGAGCTCTCTACCATTTGAAGCTGAATTCCAACCGATCGGGTGACATCTCACCCGATCGGTTCATCTGTAGCTGAATTTTCCAAACGATGACCAGGAGAGCTCAACCGACTGGTTCGTCGATCGTTTGAATTCGACAGAGTTCTTTGTTCTTTTGAGCTGATTTCCAACCGATCGGGTGACATCTCAACTGATCGGTTCATATGTAGCCGCATCTCCCCAATACTCGAACCGATGGCGCCACCCGCTCTCCTCAGCGCCCGGTTGAAGCTCCCGAAGCTGACGGCCGAAGCAAAAAGCAGCTTACCTGATCGGTTGATGCTTCAACCGATCGGGTGGCCGCGATTTCTATAAATAGCTGACCTAGGTTTTCTAAAAACGGATGCTGTTATTTTTCTGTCTTTTTCTTGGGTTGTGACGGTTGGAATTTTATCTGTTTTTGTAAGTGCTCGGATTACTTTGAAATTTTAATATTGTCTTAATACAATTGCTCGCATCTCATTTCTATTGCTTGATCATGATTTCTACCGTTGATTTTGTAGGATCCTGTCCAAAACAGAGTTAGGATCGATAACATGAAGTTTAGACTTACGCTTGCGTACGCGGCACGGTAGTCTACGAACTTTGCCTTCGGATTCGCCACGACGGATCGAGTCTACTCACGAACGGAGTAAGGCTACTAATCCCACAATCTAAATCTCTATTTTAGATTAAGAACTTGAATGGAGGGAGAGGAAATATTTCTGCAGAGCTTCGCTATGAAGAAGATGCATACATGAATTTCATGCAAAATGTGTAAGGAAAATGGCTACCCTTGGGTCTTATTTATAGCCCCCAAGGTAGTTATTTTAGGGTAAGTTGTTCCTTTGGAACAACTTAATTAAGGTGTACCATGATACATGGCACATTATAAGCTTAAGTTGTACCATATGCATGGTACAACATAAGCTTAAGATATTCCCCCTTTATTAGCCATATGTCGCATGCACTTATGCATATATAATGCGACTTTCCCGCTCATACAGAGATCCTCTCCGCAAGGGAACAGATTCCCTTTGCACATGACTTAGTGTGCGCGACGTTCGAGGTCCGTATTCCCTCGTACATCCCCCACAAGGGTGTACAAACGTCTTCCATATCCAACATCTCCCACTCACACTTGAGGGGATTGTAAGAGAACGTCTTTCCCTTAGTTCTTTCATCTATCATACCGAGAAATAGACCGTGCGACCGTCATGCGCGTAGAGTCTGTTGTTGTGCACTTGTTAGAGATACACAACGACCTCGAAGGTGCAAAGTTGAGTAGTTCAACGCATGCTTTACCCTAGATTATTTCTTCACATTTCTTATACTTTATATTCAACAATTGAATCCCATCTGGATTACAATTGGCTGGCCAGCTTTGAATCATTAAAGTCCAAATGCGAACATGAAATCAATCTTCCTCTTCTTGAGAACCTTATGATCTTGACTTGATTCGCTTTTCTAACGTGCCCCGCCGAGCCGAATTACCATAGCCCATTAGTAACACGCTAAGATAGCGATCATCTCGTCAAATCTAAAGGAACCAATTGGAGTCCTTGAGGGTAAGAGTTAAGACCCGTATGGCCTTTGAGTCTCACATAATAGCAAACACTATTGCTACTAACTCAGTGGTCGAAATGCATACGTGGTATGAACACGTATTACAACATCACTCCTTTCCCAGGGAGAGTATGTCTTAATGATGTTGTACGGATGAAAGATCAGACACCACAGTGCCTATCTTTTGAGTCCCCTTACTACTCAGGAAATATTCCCGGACTCTCATCCTGCATAAGACAGATAGGATTAAAAAATCCAATGAGATCTTTATATCCTTGTGATACAGATCTCAGATCTTTTGTAAGCATCCATATGATGCAGATCTTTCATTCGACTATCTTGTTAAAGTCTTGACTCTAAATCATTCGTCTAATGATTTTGACTTTAAACTAGTCTCATCTCTATCTTATCCATCTGATAAGATAAGGCGGTTGCTCATGTGAGAGAGCCAACCTTAATCTGTCCGACATACACACAATTCAGCTGAGATTTCAAAAAAATGTACACAAACATTTCTTAAGAAATTCATATGCAATGTTGGAAAAAGAACTTATTCTTTTATTAATTTTGATCATTTCTTAGACATGGGAATATATATTTGGTACAACTCAGCCCATACGCAATCCTTGAGATGATAAGTGTTTATAAAACACATTTCTGGGGATCGCTTTCGTAAGCTGATCCTCTATCGTCTCATGCGTAGATATGTACCTTATGTCTACCTTCTTGGTTTTATCATAGTCTTTTGCAAATCTGCAGTTCCTTTAAGATACTGCATTATCCTCTTAACCGCTTTCCAGTGTTCTTGCCCTGGGTTGGATTGGTAACAGTTTACCATTTCCAACGGTAAAACAGATGTCCAGTCTCGTACACACCATAGTGTACATAAGACTATCAACTGTACTGGAATATGGAACTTTTTCCATAATTTCCTTTTCCTTTTGGTTCTTTGGACGTGATTCCAGATATAAATTATCGCATATGCTTATATGAATATCAATGGACTTGCAGTCCTGCATATTAAATCGTTCTAGAACCTTCTTTATATAAGTCTCCTGTGAAAGAAAAAGAAGTTTCTTCGAACGATTCCTTGAAATCTTAACTCCAAGGATATATGCGGCTTTTCCTATGCCTTTCATCTAAAATACTGATGAAAGCCAAGCCTTGATACTCATTACAAAGCCCTTGTCATTTCTGGCTATTAAAATGTTATCTACATATAGATACATGATAATATACTTGCTTTTAATCCTCTTGATATATACTCAGTTATCTACTCAAGCATGGAAAAAATCCATTTGATAAGACAACTTCTTGAAATCGTATATGCCATTGCCTCGAGGATTATTTAAGACCATATATGGACTTACGAAGTTTACAAACCTTATGTTTGTTTCCTTCTTTTACAAACCCTGTTGGTTGTTCCATATAGATCTCCTCGTCCAATTCTCCATAGAGAAAGGCAGTCTTTACATCCATCTGATGTAATTCGAGGTATAAGCAAGCTACCATTGCGAATCAAGGTAAAACGCACAACAGGTGAGAAGTTTTCTTTGTAGTCTATCCCTTCCTGTTGCGTAAAACCTTTCGCGACAAGGCGAGCTTTATATCTATCTATAGAGCCATCAGCCTTATGCTTGATCTCGAGAACCCATTTGTTCCCAATTGCTCTATGTCCTCTGGGTGAGTTAACTAAGTCCCAGACTTGGTTAACTTTTATGGATTTCAATTCCTTCTTCATCGCTTCCATCCATTTGTCTTTTGCAGGGCATGATGTGGCATATTTGAGATTCTTCAAGTCCTTGTTGACTCGAATTTAGATCAATTCTAATATCACTCCCACTTGAAATGTTGTTAGAATTGCTCCCACTTGGATCATTATTCCCGTATGGAATAGGATAATCGTCATTCGTATAATCCATTGGTGAAGGTTGAAAAGTATTTTCGTTTTCACCAAGAATTCTCCCACTCGAATGAGGTAATCCTTCTTGATCACATATCTCAAATAGAGATAAGTCCTGACTTATCTCGCCCTGTCTTGGAAACTCGTTTTCCAAGAAAGTGACATCCCTCGACTCAAACTCAATTAGCACACCATTGTCTTCCTGACTAACAAAAACATAACCTTTGGAGTTTAATGCGTATCGTTTAAAGATATATTTCCTTCCCCATGGCCCAAGTTTGCCATACTTATGGGAGGAAATATGTGCGTTGAATGCACAAACTCAAGGTAAAATGTTTAAGTTAGGAGACCTTTGGTTCCACAACTCATAAGGAGTGGAGCTAACTGATTTCGAGGGTACGCGGTTTAAAATGAAAACGGTTGTCAATAATGCATCACCCCAGAAGGTGATTGGCAAGTTAGCTTGCGCCATCATTGAACAGACCATTTTTCATTAAAGTCCTATACCTCCTTTCTGCAACACCAATTTGTTGAGGAGTATAAGGCATAGTTACTTGATGTACTATGCCTTTTTCATCACAAAGTTCCTTTAAACTTGTTGATTGATATTCACCGCCCCTATCGGTTCGCATGACCTTAATCTTGCGATCTAATTGATTCTCCACTAAACTCATATAGTTTTTAAAGCAGGTTTAGTGCTTTCACTTTTGTGGGATATCAAATAGATATTACCGAATCGGGTGAAATCATCAATTAAAAGTGATGAAATAGGACTTCCCGCGTCTTGTCTTGACATTCATCGGACCATATATGTCCGAATGGATAAGCGGTAATGGAACCTTGGCCCTTGTGCCGGTTCCAAAACGGCTTGCGACAGGATTTCCTTTCAAGGCAATGTTCGCAGGTCGACATTTCAACCTTTGAAACATTGGATAGAAGGCCACGTTTGGCAAGTCTATCCATACGCGTTGGTCCAATATGACCAAGCCTTGATTGCCAACAAATTATATTAGACTCATTAGTCAAAGAATTTGTCATAAGGAAATGAGAAATCATATATTGTACTTATTACAATGAATCCTTTAAATACATAACCCAGAACCAATAAAGGAATTATTACAAAATATAGGTCCATATTACAAACATGAAGGAACCAACCATTAACCAAGACCCAATACATTGACCACAATTTTAATATTCCTTTGAATATATGGAATGAAGAGAACATCATGAAGTAGGATAGTGCGGCCATTGTCCAAGACAAGCTTGCGAGTCCCAACGCCTTTCACTTCAACACGTGTGTTGTTTCCTACATTGATCCACTTCATTCCTTGAGTATCCGGTGATACTCCACGAAGGACCGTCTGTCCTTTGCTATGTGGTCGGTGGCACCTGAATCAATTATCCCAAAATGGATTAGATTCCACAAGAAATAGTGAACTAGAAACACATATGTAACTAGTATTACAAGTTACCTCGTCACTTCCACTCGTACACGAACGAGCATAGTGACCGAGCTTGTTGCACTTGAAGCACTTGATTCTTTTCAAGTCTTTCTTCTTGTGCCATTTCTTGTGTCCACCCTTATGTTTGGGTTCCTTGGTAGACTCAGGTTGCTTATTACGTTCATTAGAAGACTTCGAACGATCTTTACGTTTCTTTCCCCCGTGTGAGGAACTAGCAACCATGTGCACTTCTGCACTTGGCTTGGCAGCCGCAAGCCGCTCTTCCTCTAATTCGAGGTGCTTGGAAACGTCGTTGAAGGTCTTGATGCTCTCATTGTGAGTGAGATGCATCTTCATTTGATCCCACCCATTTGGTAGGGAACGTATGACTGCTTGGATTTGTTGCTCATCAGTGAGCACATGACCTGCGTCCTTTAACTCCGAGATAAGGTTCGCCATATGTCGCAGATGTTTCCCCATGGAATGATCTGGACGTTTCTTATATGTATCGAACTTTATAGTTAAGGCGCGAAGTTTGGACACCGATGTGCCACCGAACTTCTCCTCTAGCTTGGACCATATGTCCATGGCTAGGTCATGTTCTCGGAAGATGCGCATTATGTCATCAGCCATACTGCTTAATAACGTAATGCGCGCTATCTTATTCTTCCGAGACCAAGCATCAAAAGCTTCCTTGTCTCTTCGGTGTTGGGCCGTAGTGCCCAACTCGGGTTCAATCATTACGTTCTTTAGAGTTTCGAGCACTTCTTGCTCCTCTAAAACGTATTGTATCTTAATGGACCAAAGTTTGTAATTATCGCCGTTGAGTTTTTCACCTTTGTTTAAATCAGCGACGATATTCTTTGAAGCGGAAGACATTTTACTTTTAAAATGCTGCAAAAGACACAAAACCGAAGGTTCGATCAAAAACATTGCATAAAAATTTCTTAAAATATAACTCCCACTTGAAATGATAATAGAATATCCCATTTGGATAGTTCTAAAATTCAAATCCCACTTGGAATTATATTATATTTGATAAGTTACTTTCGAAAAATATTGAAGGTGTTGTTCTAGAATCGAAAAGGTCTCTATGATTCCAATCACCATCTAGAACAACTTTCAATATTCCCCCATCACTTATCAAACAATAGTACTCTTATAGTACTAGCAGCGGAAAATAAGTATTTGATAAGTTACTTTCGAAAAATATTGAAGATGTTACTCTAGAATCGGAAAGGTCACTATGTTTCCAATCACCATCTAGAGTAACTTTCAATATTTCTCCCTCACTTTATCAAATGTTAGTACTCTTATAGTACTTAGCAGCGGAAAAGCGTTTTTGAAAACGTATTTTTCAAAACGAATATAAAATACATTGGCTAATCTCCGTAGAGTAGAGCACAACGTCATAAGTTCATTGGCTAATCTCCGTAGAGTAGAGCACAATGACATGGCTAATCTCGCATGAAGTAGAGCATTACGGCTAATCTTCAAGGAGTAGAGCACAATTTCATAAGTACATTGGCTAATCTCCGAAGAGTAGAGCACAATGACTTGGCTAATCTCGCATGAAGTAGAGCATTATGGCTAATCTTCAAGGAGTAGAGCCCAATGAAAACTTCATTAAAACGTTAGTCCCGTATGAACTATTCGGCACTGTAGTTAGCCCCGTATGGACTAATCTACACATTCGAGTTTGACCAAGGCCATTTGTTACCCCGTATGGGTCATCTGGCAAGTTTACAATCGACCCAGACCATTTGTCGGATTGGTCAACCAAAAACACAAAATTGGTCGACCAATTTTCGAATTCAACTTCTTCCCGGTCAGGGCCTCTGCCCTGACCCGGGCTTGGCCAAAGGCCGGCCAGGGCCTCTGCCCTGGCCGGCCAGGGGGCCTGGCCCCCTCGGCCAGGGCCGGCCAGGCCCTGGCCTCTGCCAGGGCCTGCCGGCCAGGCCACTGGCCGGGGCCAGGGCTCCTGCCCTGGCCTCGGCCAGGCCCTGGCCTGAGGCCAGGGCGCCGGCCCTGGCCTCTGCCAGGGCCGGCAGGCCGCTGGCCGGGGCCAGGGCTCCTGCCCTGGCCTCGGCCAGGCCCTGGCCTGAGGCCAGGGCGCCGGCCCTGGCCTCTGCCAGGGCCGACCTGGCCCTGGCAGTGGCCAGGGCTCCGGCCCTGGCCTCTGCCAGGGCCGGCAGGCCGGCCCTGGCCTCTGCCAGGGCCGGCCTGGCCCTGGCAGTGGCCAGGGCGCCGGCCCTGGCCTCTGCCAGGGCCGGCAGGCTGGCCAAGGGCCGGCCCTGGCCACTGCCAGGGCCGGCCTGGCCGGCAGGCCCTTGGCCAAGGCCGGCCACTGCCGGCCCGGCCTTGGCCGGCCACTGCCGGCCTGGCCATGGCCGGTCATGGCTTGGCCATGGCCGGCCATGGTCAAGGCCTTTCGGCGTTGGCCGGCCATGGCCCCTTTGGCCATGGCCGGCCACCCCTTTTGAATGGGGTTGCCGCACTTTCTCCTCCCCCTTGATGGGGTGGTCGTCGGTGGTTATTGGCCGTAGCCAACCCCCTCCGCATGAGGAGAGGGGGTGCATGGCCTTCATGGCCCATTTGGCCATGGTGCACATGCACCAAATTTTCCTCTTACCCGATGGAAATAACTTCCATCATCTTCCTCGATGAAGCACCCGTTCGTCGATGAAGCACCCGTTCGTCGAGAATTTAGTTATTTTCTAATGGCCGTGTGCCAAAAATGAATAACTTACTACGTGAACGGTCGGTTCTTCCCGTCACGGAGAGTTCCTACCATATCCATAATGATAGGAGACCCTAACGTGAAAAGAACAACCGCTGCGTTCTCTCCGTCACGAAGCGTTCCTACTATATCCGTAATAGTAAGAGACCCATTCGTGAAAAAGACAACGACTCGTTCGTAGTTTCGACGCGGCGGTGGATTGACCGGGGCGAACCCATATGGCTCTGATACCAATGTAGGATCCTGTCCAAAACAGAGTTAGGATCGATAACATGAAGTTTAGACTTACGCTTGCGTACGCGGCACGGTAGTCTACGAACTTCGCCTTCGGATTCGCCACGACGGATCGAGTCTACTCACGAACGGAGTAAGGCTACTAATCCCACAATCTAAATCTCTATTGTAGATTAAGAACTTGAATGGAGGGAGAGGAAATATTTCTGCAGAGCTTCGCTATGAAGAAGATGCATGCATGAATTTCATGCAAAATGTGTAAGGAAAATGGCTACCCTTGGGTCTTATTTATAGCCCCCAAGGTAGTTATTTTAGGGTAAGTTGTTCCTTTGGAACAACTTAATTAAGGTGTACCATGATACATGGCACATTATAAGCTTAAGTTGTACCATATGCATGGTACAACATAAGATTAAGATATTCCCCCTTTATTAGCCATATGTCGCATGCACTTATGCATATATAATGCGACTTTCCCGCTCATACAGAGATCCTCTCCGCAAGGGAACAGATTCCCTTTGCACATGACTTAGTGTGCGCGACGTTCGAGGTCCGTATTCCCTCGTACATCCCCCACAAGGGTGTACAAACGTCTTCCATATCCAACAGATTTTTGTTTAGATTGCATTTTATCTATGAATTGTGAGTAGTTCCTTAATCTGGGATTTTGGTGGAAACCCCTTCGTGGGTTCTCCCTCGAGCGACTATAGGAATAGGAATTCGATAGGGGTTTGGGAATTTAGATGGTTACACAGGGTGTTTCATTGTCATTGTTGGGAGAAAGACCGCCTCTGACCGTCAGGCCAAGGGGGAATAAACTTGGCGGTTGACTCCCTAGCCACAGCTCACGCCCCTAGTGTAGACATCGAATCCTAGCGCGTGGGAACGACAGGATGAGATGTTGGGAGTAATCGTTGCGAGCTTAGTGCTCCCGGAGTCGGTCGGTGTTAATGGACATGGGAATGCCCGCCGACCGAACCCGGGTAGTCCTAGCGTATCATCATGGGCACCGACCCGAATATCGGGCCCATGGGACGCTAGGTATCACTCTTAGAGGCAACGTCTCACCACTAAACCCTAAATCCGATCGTACTCCTATCCGTCGGTCGTAATAGAGAGGGCACACGATAGGGCAGAAACCGAAGTCCTAGGTTTCCTTTTATATATCGTTCATCCTTCGTATTCATATCCTGTGACAACCTACCGATCGTTCGGGCTAGCTCACCCGTATGGTGAACCGGTTCCTCTTTGACACAAGCACAACACACGCCTCCATGTGTTCGATACCCAAGCCACACTACAACACCGTGCGCTTGCGGTATAAATATTTAATTCTGGTATCCCCGATCCTATTGCACTTGCATGCTCAAATCTAGGAGACGTCATTTGGGCGGAAATGAGGGCTTCCTTCAGTGTATTAAAGGCTTGCAAGCAATCTCCTGAAAATGCATCATCTTTAGCAAGTAAAGCTGTAAGAGGACGGGCGATTGGGCAAAACTTTGATAAAACGGCAGTAGAACCCCGCATGACCAAGAAATCCCCTAATGCCCTTAACATTAATAGCAGGGGGAAGATTTTCGAATTACCTCAATTTTTTCCTTATCAACCTCGATCCCTCTAGACGAGACAAGATGCCCTAAAACTATCCCCTCAGTGACCATGAAATGACATTTCTCCCAGTTAGGAGTTAGATTATTTTGTTGGCATCTTTTAAGGATTTTAGTAAGATTGGCCAAACACGAGTCAAATCCGCTACCATAGACAAAAAAATCGTCCATGAAGACTTCCATGATGTCTTCAATATAATCAGAAAAGATGGACGTCATGCACCTTTGAAAGGTGGCAGGGGAATTGCAAAGACCGAAAGACATTCTACAGCAAGCATATGTACCATAAGGGCACGTAAAAGTAGTCTTTTCTTGGTCATCTTCATGCTAGGGAATCTGAAAGAATCCCGAATACACATCCAAATAGCAAAAGAATTTATGTTTGGCGAGGCGTCCTAGCATTTGGTAAATAAAGGGCAATGGGTAAAGGTCTTACGGGTGGCTTTATTCAATTTCCTGTAATCGATACACATCTGCAAACTCGTGACGGTGCGTGTGGATATGGATTCTCCCTTATCATAGTTTATAACGGTCATCCCCCCTTTTAGGGACGACATGAACATGGCTAACCCATCTGCTGTCAGAAATAGGATAAATGATATCGGCCTCAAGCAGTGTAATGATCTCCTCTTTAACCACCTCCTTCATGTTAGGATTTAACCGCCTTTGAGGTTCTATGGAGGTGGCGTCAGTATTTTCAAGGTGGATCCTGTGCCTAAACAGCCTAGGGCTTATCCCCTTGAGGTCAGAAATGTTATAGCCGAGGACGTCCTTATCGCTCATATGGACATCTAAAAGACTCTGAAATTGATGGTGGTTGAGGCTACCATTAACAATCACCGGGTAGGTCAACTTATCCCTCAAAAAGGTATATCTTAAGTTAGGAGGTAATTGTTTCAGTTCTACCTCAGGGGGCGCTGTACCCCCTGCCTCCTCTTCCTATGAAAGCATGGCGTCTTCGATCCCATCTATGTTTAGTTCCTCCTCAGAGAATAGGCTCTCGTATGCTGACTCAGACTTGCTTCTTGGATAGGGTGGTTGTCATGCCCCGCTTCCCAAAAGACACCGAAAGTGAGAACATTACGAGGTCTGAATGAACTGGAGCGGTGAGGCTCGAGTTTGATGAGCGTATGTGATAAAAACACAGTGCAGGTCCTTGCATGCATTTCGAAACTAATTATTCATAAATTAAAGCCACATCTAGATTTAAAAATGTCCATACATGAAATCAAACGTCAAAGCAACAGATGGGCCAAAGTAGCAACAAAAGATAACATACACTAAACAACAACTGAAAGTAAACTAAGAGAAAACAACAACGGTGTGAGTCCACTAGTCCTCCGTAGGGAGAGACTCGGCGTCTACGGCGAACTGCTGGCTCTCTAAGTCAGGTGTCTCGTAAGAATCCTCCTGGTACTAAGGCTCGGGATCGGACATACATCCAAAAACATGAATGCATGTCAGCAAGGGTCTGCAAGAAGAGGTTAGAAAACCCTAGGAAAGGTATACAAAATGATAGTGAATTTAAGAGGCATTAATTAAATTTTACAAGGTGTCAAAAAAACAAGTTTAAACATGCCAGTTATAAATAAAGTAAAGTAAGACATTCCTAATAGGCAGTTTTAAGCAGTTTAACAAGTAAAGCAAAGCTTTTCTTTTGATTCATTAGCATGTCAATTTAACTGAGACAACAATAACAATTTGCAAGTTCCATGTCAATATTTCACATTCATCATAGGGTTCTCACCTTTAGGTCGTGATGAGTGGATCGTTCTCGCATACGGACGGTGCTCTTGAAGAGATGACCCCTTTATACGCCGAGTGGCCGCTCAACCCTAACCCCACCCCAGATTTGTGCTGGAACACGAGCCAGACTAATCGACTCACACGACATCACGAAGTCACGATTTCGCCTTCGAGGCGCACGATTTCACGATGTCACACATTTGTTAAATATTCTAAGACATGCAACAATTTAATAATATCATCATTTATTTTTATACAACATTTTCAATGATTACGAGAGTGTTGAACAATATTTACGATAATTTAACAAAAGGGTTGAACATATGGATTTAACGAACTTGTCACGGAAACTAACTTTCTTTGCCATTGTTCAAAACTAAGATATATCAAGTTATATGTTGTTGGGTCACATTTTCAGTCCAGGACGTCATGGTATTAATTTCATGCGCCATTTCACATGTAGATTTCGAGTTATACAACTTTACATGCAAAAGACTAAATGAGCAACTAACTTCAAAAATTCACTATAATTGCATACTTGCCTGATTTCAGCGATTTTGGTGTCGTTGGGTTCGTCTTTGTAATTTTATCCCGTATGGATCAATACACTAGAGGGGGTGAATAGTGTATATAATAAAAAGGTTGTAAATAAAATGTTAGTAATATTTGCAAAGATGGCACAGAAATAAAATGACAAGTACTGAAATTAAATCAATCGCAAACACAGAGATTTATCCTGGTTCGGATCCTTGTGATCCTACTCCAGTCCTCTACCCCGTAGAGATTTTAATCCACTATAATCACTTGCCCCGCAAGAACAAACTTACAAAAATGGCGACACTCCTCGTGTCCCAAACTTTGTACAATCTCTAAACAGAGATTTCAACCTGTTAAATAATGAAATAGAAAAACACCTATAGCCTTGTTATAAATTTCAGAGAATGAATTTAAGGATGGTGTTTAGAAGAACTTCAAGATGTAAAAGATATGTAATGAAGAGCAACACTTGAAGTTCTCTGGTTCATAAAAGAAGAGAGAGATCAATTGATTCCTTCTGACAATTATGAACACAAACAACTTTCCAAAATGATGTTGAAAATCCAAGTTCTTCTGTTCTTAAACAAAGAAAGAAATCTAATGATTTCTTCTTACAAATAAGAAAAGAACAACTAATTGCCTAAAGCTTTAGAAAATGAAAGACTTGATTTCAACAATTAAGAGAGTAAAGAAGAGGAAAGTGAGTGAAGAAAAAGAGAGGTTCTACCCCTCTATTTATAGTGTTTAGGGATGGTTGGGGACTGTAGTTAACGTTGGAAAACGGGTAAGAACTGTCCCTGAAAATTTGGAATCAAAACGGCTAGTTTTGAAATTGGTCGACCAAAATGACCACATTGGTCGACCAAAATTTAGAGAGAGAATTTCGACCGTTGGAAGTCAATTCTAGGATCTACACGGTTAGGGGAGTTTGCACATGCAATCCCATAACCAAATTCGAAGGTTTAAAATTGGTCGACCAAAATGGGGTTATTGGCTGCCAATTTTCAAAGTTGCGAATTTTCGAAATTGGGAAGTGTAGATCTCTGAGTAATGGAACTTAGATGACTAAGATATATTATCACAAGGCTTTGTGACTCTAATAAAGTAAATTTGACAATGATTACATAAAGCCGTAGATAGGACTGCATCTGTAACAAAATCTGAGAAGCTTCTTGGCAGGAGATCCTTATCAAGTGATTATATATCCAAGTCGTGGATTAGGTGCCTTTGTCTTTCCAGCTTCATGAATGATATATCTGATTGAGTATGCATGAAGATATCTGATTGTGTGGAACTCAGTACTGGTTTGTATCTGCATACATAAAGTTAGTAGCACTGAATGTGTTTGTCATCTCAAAACCATATGGGAATATAAATATGGAATTATGAAATT
The DNA here is from genome assembly GCA_030789695.1 of Scilla litardierei. Classification (NCBI taxonomy): domain Eukaryota; kingdom Viridiplantae; phylum Streptophyta; class Magnoliopsida; order Asparagales; family Asparagaceae; genus Scilla; species Scilla litardierei. Next base: position 217,640,162 of record CM061141.1, on the reverse strand, counting down.
CCAACATTCTCCCCCTTTTTGATGATGACAAACATGAAAAAATATATATGTCGTTAAAATTGAACATATCAGATATACTCCCCCTGAATATGTGGAGTTAGTGAATACTCCCCATGAGTAGATGAAATATATTTTCAGATATACTCCCCCTGAATATGTGGAGTTAGTGAATACTCCCCCTGAGTAGATGAAATATATTCTCCCCCTTTGGAATCCTCAAAAAGAGGCAAATAAGAGTTAGTGAAAAAATATGAGGGAAATATATGTAAAAGTCCGTCATTGTTGAAAAATGATTTGGAAGCCAGAGAAAGTGTATAGGCCTAAATAAAGAGCAGGCCATTAAATATAATGAATGGGCAGGTCATTGGAAAATAATAAGTGGGCAGGCCACTTAAAAAAATGAGCAGGCCATTAAAAAACATACGAATTCAGGAAAAAAATGGAAGGTCAGTAAAATAAATAAATTGAAAACAGGGAGCATATAGCAGTGTCCCAAAAAAAATTGAAAATAATGACACAAGAGACATGGCTTGTGGCATTAGTGCAAAAAAAACCATATGAGAAAATCTTTGTGGTCCAACAGAGTAGAATAAGTGGAAAAAATAGATGGGTACATATCCAAATATAACCTAGAGGGAAAAATATGTGGGCATGGAAGGAAATCCTGTAAAGGAAAAATGGGTCCAAGTATAAGAGAATATTGAGAGAGCAACATAATGAGGCCAAGGCTGTAAAAAATGCAAATAGCAGGAAGCAGGAAAAATGAGGGAGATGTTAGATTGGCCTGCAAAATATAAAAGGAACAAATATTTGGCCATAGAAATGACTATAGCACAAAAACATGAAAAGAAAGACACAAACATGAACAGATTATGCAATGGAGTAGAAAAGTGAGACAAATGAACAACATACTAAAAACAGGGACTAACAAAACAACCATGTACATAATATCCAACGAAGTGAAGAAACAACATCATACAAAGGCTGAGTCGAAAGTACAGACATCCCATATATCGAAGTTACCAAAACAGCCCAATGGCTGAACAACAGACATCCCAAAGACATCATATGAACTACAACAGAACAACAAAACAACATAACAATCCCAACCGTCTGAACACCAACATAACGACATAATCAATATGACCAACAGAACCAACATAAACACAGAACCCCCAAAGTGCATATAGAACAACAGCACCAAAGCAAGAAAACATCACTAGAAAGAGCACCAAACACCTATGTAAGGAGTATCCAAAAGTACCCAAACCAACCATAAAAGAACCATCATGCTACCCACGAAAAACAGCGGAAAACAGAGCCCGGGAAGACTACGGCCGAGAGGAGGATCCAGGCCCGGAAGGAGACGCATCTGAGGAACGACGAGTGGCTCGAAAGTGGAGTGACTCAAAGTGATTTGCCAATGAGGCAACATCAATCGTAAGATCGTCCATACGTTTGTTATGAGCCTGCAGGGAAGCATCGCTAGAACTCATATGAGTCTGAAGCCCACGAAATCCATCGTGCATTTCATGCTGAATATCCTGGAAACCACAAGTCACGGAATGGCAGAGAGCACGAATCTCACCAAGTACAGTATCATGGCCAGTCTGTGGGGTAAGGGGAGGACTAGGGGAAGCCGCAGAAGAGGAATACCGCTTGCGAACTAGACCACGACCACGTGTGCGAGAAGAGGAGCCGGGGGTATGAGTGGCGGGAGAGGGAGTGGGACAGTGCCGGGGAAAGCGAGTACGGGTGCGAGGAGAACGAGACATGGATCTAGTAGTAGGACGGGAGGGAATGGGAGATGTATCAGGGATAGGGGCATCGAGATCGTCATCAGGGTCGGAAGGGTCAGACACAACCAACTGCATATGGGTTAATGTCTCAGAATTGAAATCAACGGGGTTGAAGATCGGGGCAGAGTTTGCAAATGAAATCTGAAAGGCTTCCAAGATTCTAGTAATCAGGGAAGGCAAGAAAATGTGAGATTTAACAGGTTTGGCCAATGATTCAAGCAAAACAGAACCCCAACATATGGGAAATTCACCCATCAAAGCGTAAAGGCAACGGGCGGTCTTGGTGCTGACGTAATTGAGGGAACCAATTTTTGGAGCAAGATTTGTGAGGATTATCTTAACCATTATGCGGGCAGGGGGATGAAGGGTGGCCGCAGAACGTTTCGGGCGAAAATCGGTGGACAAGAGAAGCTTAATGGCTGTGTAATTTAGGTTAGCGGGTAGAGATTGGACATGGGTCTGGGGTAGATGCAGTAGCCGTGACAGCATATGGCCAGTCAATCTGAAGTAAAACCCATTTACAATGGTGGTAAGAGAGAGCATACCAACCTGGAGGGAGGAGTCCAAATTGGCATAGAACACTCGAACCAGAGCAGGGAAGTACGGGGTTCGGTTTGTAGTAGACCAGAGACCGACCAAACCGGCGGAATGGAGGGGCTTCAAAAGCCGGGAGAATCCATGGTCGCTAAAATCAACATGTCGTTCAGGATGGAAGGGGATGTTCTCCAAGAGCCGGAAGTGTTGCGTAGCCACCGGAGAACAGAAATAGGCCGATGCGGGCGTCGCGATGAAATCCTGTTGGTGCGGATCCATCGGGGGTGAAGTCGAAAGACGGAGTAACGACGGTAGGGTAGAGCCAATCGGAGGAAACTCGACGAAGGGAGGCGATGTCGGGATGGGCGCCGGTGAAATAGAGGTCGGATCCGGCGAAATCCATGGTCGGGAGGCCTAGGAGAGCGGTGGAGGATTGATGTAGGGGATGAGACAGAGGATCGGCGACAGGTAGGTGGTGGGAGGGGGTCGCCGGCGGAATATTGGGTGGAGGCCGGTGAGTGTAGGGGAGGGCGGTGGAGATTTTGGAAGAAGAGAGGCCGGTGGAATTTTTTGGGGGGAAATGGTTGATTCGGGAAGGAGAAAAACAAATGATCTGAAGATATTTGTTTCTTTGAGACTGAGCATCCCTAGGCAAGAATTAAATAGGAAAGAGAATTAGTTACGGGAAGTTGTTGGAACTGACGAAATTCCAATCGGTAGAGTAGTTTAAGAAACGAATCCCACCAAAATTTGAAAACCAAAGGATGGGTTCAGTTTCTGAAACAAAAATGGAGGAAACGGATAACGAGAATAAGCGGGAAGACGAAGTAGTTACCTAAAAATTAAAAAATAAAATAAAAATCGACAATTGGCGACCAATAATGGTGAATTGGTCGACCAATTTTAAAAATAGCCAGAAAAATTTGAAAAATTTGAGAAAAATTCTAAAAATAAAAATAAGAATGTGTCATAAGTCTGATTCATAATAATCCCTAAATTCCTACGAAGCTTAATAAAAGTATCTTCTTTCATTGGTTTGGTCAAAATATCAGCAGTCTGATGCTCAGTAGCTATAAATTAAAGAACTATATCTCCTTTCTGAACATGATCATCTAGAAAATGATGGCGGACATCAATATGTTTGGTACGAGAATAGTGCACAGGATTTTTAGAAAGATTAATAGCACTAGTATTATCACACATAATTGGGCAAGTAGAGCAATCAATACCATAGTCTAAAATAGTTTGTTTCATCCATAAGATTTGAGCACAAGCTAAACCGGCGGCAATATATTCTGCCTCGGTTGTAGATAATGAAACAGAATTTGCTTTTTGCTGAACCAAGGAACTAAAGCATGACCTAAAAAGTGTCAAGTACCACTGGTACTTTTACGATCTGATTTGCAACCAGCAAAATCTGCATCACTATAGGATAATAAATCAAATGTGCTTGACTTGGGATAATATAAACCAAAATCAGAAGTGTGCTTAATATATCTAATAATCCTTTTTACGGCAGTTAAGTGTGAAACTTTAGGATCTGCCTGAAAACGTGCACATAAACATACGGAAAACATAATATCTGCTCTACTAGCAGTTAAATAGAGTAGAGAGCCAATCATACCTCTGTAAAGACGTTGATCAACACTATTACCATTTAAATCTTTGTCGAGAGAAGTAGATGTACTCATTGGAGTACGTTTTTCTGCAGAACTTTCTAAACCAAAACGCTTGATGAGTTCTTTAGAGTACTTGCTTTGGTGAATGAAGATTCCTTCCTTCAATTGTTTGATTTGAAGACCGAGGAAGTAATTGAGTTCACCCATGTGACTCATCTCAAATTCTTTCTGCATAATCTTAGAAAAATCTTGACAAAGAGATTCATTAGTAGAACCAAAAATAATATCATCAACGTATATTTGAATAATGATTATGTCAGATTTAATGTTTTTAATAAATAGAGTGGAATCTATTTTACCAATATTATAACCAGAATTTAAAAGATAGCTTTTAAGTCTTTCATACCAAGCACGAGGTGCTTGTTTGAGACCATATAAAGCTTTCTTTAATTTGAAAACATGATTTTCTAAATTTTCATGAATAAAACCAGGAGGTTGTTCAACATAAACTTCCTCCTTAAGAAATCCATTTAAAAAGCACTTTTGACATCCATTTGAAATAATTTAAAATCTTTAAAACATGCAAATGATAACAACATGCGAATAGACTCAAGACGAGCAACTGGTTTATAGGTTTCATCATAATCAATACCTTCTTCTTGATTATAACCTTGTGCAACCAATCGTGACTTTTTTCTAATTACCTGACCAGATTCATCCAATTTATTTTTGAATACCCACTTGGTACCAATTATTGAATGATCTGTTGGTCTGGGAACTAATTCCCAAACAACATTTCGTTGAAATTGATTGATTTCTTCCTGCATAGCGATAATCCATGAACTGTCTTCACATGCATCTTTGATGTTCTTTGGTTCAATGGATGAAAGGAAAGCACAATGCGCCATTTGTTCAATTTGACGACGAGTTCTAACTCCATCTGTAATATCTCCAATGATTAATTCTGATGGATGGTTTGGAACTTGTGCAAATGCCTTGGGAAGATCTATATTATCTGAAATAGACTCAACAGAAAGTTTAGTAGCATCAATTTCAACAAGTTTGGTATTATCTAAAGAATTAGATAAAGGTAATATATTCTCTTCATCATCAATAATGGGAGAATTAGATGAGGGATTCTCATCAAATGTGACATGCAGTGATTCTTCAACTGTTGAAGTTCTTTTGTTATATACTCTGTAGGCTTTACTACGTGTTGAGTATCCAACAAAAATACCTTAATCAGATTTTGAATCAAATTTATCAAGTGCATCTTTAGTATTAAGAATGAAACATTTACATCCAAACACTTTAAAATATGAGACACGTGGAATGCGATTAAAAAATAATTCAAAACAAGTTTTATTAATGGCCTTATAAGAACTTTATTCATAACATAACAAGCAGTTGCGACAGCTTCAGCCCAAAAATATTTCAGTAATTTACTATCACAAAGTATTGTTCTTGCGCATTCTTGTAAAGTTCTATTTTTCCTTTCTATTACTCCATTCTGAGGAGGAGCACGAGGAAAAGAAAAATTGTGAGTAATTCCATTTTCATTACAAAAATTGGTAAAAGATTCATTTTCAAATTCTCCTCCATGATCACTACGAATAGTGACAATGTAGATGATTTGATTTTTTGTATCTTTTTACAAAATATTGAAAATTCTTCAAACGCATCATTCTTGTTTTGTAGGAATATAACCCAAGTATATCTTGAATAATCATCAACAATGACAAATGCATATATACTTTTATTCAAAGAGGCTATTCTTGAAGGACCAAACAAATCTAAATGTAAGAGTTCTAATGGTCTCTTTGTTGAGATAACGTCCTTTGATTTAAAAGAAGATTTGTGCATTTTTCCTTGTTGACAAGCATCACAAAAATGTTTGTTTTTGAAAGAAATATTTGGCATTCCATTTACTAACTTGTGTTTTGAAATATGTGCTAGATTTTTGAAATTAGTGTGTCCAAAACGTTTATGCCATAAAAGTGTATCATCAGATGTAATCATTAAACAATGATTATTTGTGGTAACAGACATGCATAAAATATAAATGTTATTCTTACGCTTACCACGAAACAAAACAGATGACATATCAAAATCATAAATAATGCAATCATTTTGTTCAAAAACTATTTTGTAATTTTTATCGCATAACTGACTAATTGAAAGTAAATTATGTTTCAAACAGTCAACCAGGTGAACATTCTCAATGATAGGCTGATTTGTATTGCAAACTGTTCCAGTGCCTATGATTTTGCCTTTCTTGTTGTCACCAAAGGTAACTATGCCTCCATCTTTATATATAATGGTTGAAAGCAAGTTGACGTTTCCTGTCATAAGTTTTGAACATCCACTGTCCAAAATCCATTTTTCCTTTTGGGTACCTGAAAGATAAACATTAAGAATTGGTACCCTTGATTTGAAGGTCCTTGGGATTAGATTTTAGGAAGCCAAACCCAAGTGGAATTTGGCTTTTTAATGTAATCATACGAATGAACAATAGAATGTAAATAATGAGAAATATAATAATTTCTATCTTCTAAGCATGAATTTTTAGGAACCCATATATTAATTGTAGTAGGTTTCCTAAGAGATGATTTTGAAATGTTAATAACATTTCTTTGTAAAGAAGAAGCAGGAATGTTTACTTTCTTCGTGTAAATAAATGCGTGATTCTTCTTTTGAGGTTTAACAAAAGTAGTTTTTCAACAAGAAGAAGAAGTGCTACAAGACTTGGGTGCATCCTTATGAGAATATCCCAGACCTTGTCTATGATTTGCTGGATATTGTATCTTTAGCAAATCATCGAGATTAGTTTTTCCTTTATTAAATTTATTAATATTGGAAGACATCTCGTCGTATATCATCTTTAGTGATGAAATATGTTTATCCATTTCGGATATTTGTGTATGAAGTTCTAGATTCTTAGTTTTGAGAATATCATTCTCTTTACTAAGATCTAAATTTTGAGAAGATTTATTCTCAATAGTTGTAGTGTTCTTAGAAGAAGATAATTCTTGATATTTAATAAGAAGATCGTCATTATTCTGTTTTAAAGATTTATGTTGACTATTTAAATTTTTGAAACGAAAATAGAGATCTTTTAATGCATCTAATAATTCTTCATTACTAAAAGTACTTACCTCATGTTCATTGTCTTGTGCCATAAAGCACATATTAGCACTTTCATCATGATCATCTTCATCATCTGAAGATTCATCCCAAGTTGCTGCAAATGCTTTTTTCATCTTGTCAAACTTCCTTTCTCTTCTGGATTGATCGTTGTTGTTGGAAGTTTTGAACTTTGCTTTGAGAAGTGGACAATCTTTCTTCATATGTCCTGGCCTATTACAATTGAAGCAAAGAGAAGAATCAGTATTTTTAGATTTATTAACATACTTACCTTTTTGAAAGAACTTTCTGAAGTTCTTGGCAAAGAATGCCATGTCATCATCTGAATCTTCAGTATCCGATGTTGTGTTGAAGGCGAGTATTTTCTTCTTTTGATCTGATTCCTCTTTTGCATCTTGTAATGTGACTTCATGTGCCATTAAGTTACCAATTAGATTTTCCACGGATAATGTGGAAAGATCATTGGCTTTCTCAATAGCAGTGATCTTTGGACGCCATTCTAGGGAGAGTACTTTAAGAATCTTGCGTACCTGATCAAGAGAAGAGTAAACTTTTCCAAGAGCATTAAGAGAATTAATAATTTTAGTGAACCTGGTGTTCATTTCTCCAATCGTCTCTTTGTCTTGCATCTTGAACAACTCATATTTATGAACCAAAGAGGCAATCTTGGTTTCCTTCACTTTATTGGTTCCTTCATGAGTTACCTCGAGTATGTGCCAAATCTCCTTTGCACTTTTGGCCTGAGATACTCGATTAAACTCATGTTTATCCATAGCACAGAAAAAAGCATTCATGGCCTTTGAGTTGTTTGTCTTTGCAGCTTTGTCGTTGGTGGTCCATTCAGCAACATGTGTTTCTGGCTTAGTGTATCCTGTATCTACGATGTCCCATATCTCATAATGCATACTTTGGAGATGAATCTCCATTCGTATTTTCCAATATGAGTAATTAGAACCATCAAATAGAGGAGGATGAACTTGAGAGTGCCCTTCAGGATGCGGATTGTAGTTGTGTGGAACTGCGTTCATGTTTGAGGAACTTGCTGCCATCTTAACCTTGCTCTGATACCAAATGTAATTTTATCCTGTATGGATCAATACACTAGAGGGAGGTGAATAGTGTATATCATAAAAATGTTGCAAATAAATTGTTAGTAATATTTGCAAAGATGGCACAGAAATAAAATGACAAGTACTGAAATTAAATCAATCACAAACACAGAGATTTATCCTGGTTCGGATCCTTGTGATCCTACTCCAGCCCTCTACCCTGTAGAGATTTTAATCCACTATAATCAATTGACCTGCAAGCACAAACTTACAAAAATGGCGATACTCCCTGTGTCCCAAACTTTGTACAATCTCTAAACAGAGATTCAAACCTGTTAAATAATGAAATAGAAAAACACCTATAGCCTTGTTATAAATTTCAGAGAATGAATTCAAGGATGGTGTTTAGAAGAAGAACTTCAAGATGTAAAAGATATGTAATGAAGAGCAACACTTGAAGTTCTCTGGTTCATAAAAGAAGAGAGAGATCAATTGATTCCTTCTTACAATAATGAACACATACAACTTTCCAAAATGATGTTGAAAATCCAAGTTCTTCCGTTCTTAAACGAAGAAAGAAATCTAATGATTTCTTCTTACAAATAAGAAAAGAACAACTAATGGCCTAAAGCTTTAGAAAATGAAAGACTTGATTTCAACAATTAAGAGAGTAAAGAAGAGGAAAGTGAGTGAAGAAAAAGAGAGGGTCTACCCCTCTATTTATAGTGTTTAGGGACGGTTGGGGACTGTAGTTAATGTTGGAAAATGGGCAAGAACCGTCCTTGAAAATTTGGAATCAAAACGGCTAGTTTTGAAATTGGTCGACCAAAATGACCACATTGGTCGACCAAAATTTAGAGAGAGAATTTAGACCATTGGAAGATAATTCTAGGATCTACACGGTTAGGGGAGTTTGCATATGCAATCCCATAACCAAATTCGAAGGTTTAAAATTGGTCGACCAAATTGGGGTTATTGGCTGACAATTTTCAAAGTTGCGAATTTTCGAAATTGGGAAGTGTAGATCTCTGAGTAATGGAACCTAAATGACTAAAATATATTATCATAAGGCTTTGTGACTCTAATAAAGTAAATTTGACAATGATTACATAAAGCCGTAGATAGGACTGCATCTGTAACTGAATCTGAGAAGCTTCTTTGCAGTAGATCCTTATCAAGTGATTATATATCCAAGTCGTGGATTAGGTGCCTTTGGTTTTCCAACTTCATGAATTATATATCTGATTGAGTATGCATGAAGATATCTGATTGTGTGGAACTCAGTACTGGTTTGTATCTGCATACATAGAGTTAGTAGCACATAATGTGTTTGTCATATCAAAACCATATGGGAATAGAAATACGGAATTATGAAATTCCAACAGTCTTGACGTGTACTACGTTATGGTATGTCTGGTTCTCTGTTTCGGTTAAACACTGTCACGCCCCGCTTCCCAAAAATATGGAGGCGAAGCGTGAGAAGGTCCGCTCAGACTTGAAGCTGCAAGCTGCAAGTCCGATAAGCGTCAATCAACTTTAAAACTGCAGGTCCTTGCAACGTGAACGAAACAAAGATAATAATAATGAAATGAGACAAAAGAGATATATCAGAATATCCATAAAATAAGTTTCAACATCACAGAAAAAGCCACCAGGCTAGAAAGAAAAAGAGTCTAAAGGCCCAAACATGGCCAACAAAAGTACAACGTACAAAACAAGGGTGCTACGCACCGACAACTAACAGAAAACCTAAAACAAAAGGAAGCTCAATAAAGACTCAAAGAAAGGTCACCGGTGTCCACAAAACTCCTCCTTGGCAGACATGGACTCAGGCTCAGCGTCAGCAAACACCATGTACTCAGCAACGGTCTCTGGCCCAGGGTCTAACATGTGACACCCAAAAGAGCAAGGGGCACATGTCAGCAAGTCTGCAAGAGACTTGTGCAAGGAAACTGAAAGTAGGTAAAGCAACCTAGCAGTTCTAGCATGAATGCAATGACATGGCAGTTTAAAGTATGAGTGCAACAAGTAAAGTAAAGAAAAGTAAAGTACGAGTATGGCAGTTAAACATGGCATGGATGACAAGTTATACAAGTAACACTCACTAGTGCAAGACAAGTAAAGTAAGCACCTCGTGCACAGAGATTCCGCCTTCTGGCTAGAGTGGCTGATCGGGCCACTCCTAAGCTCAGGTGATCGTTTATCCCTACCCCTCCACGTGTATCGAGCCAGGGCCTTACCCCCGAACGGGAATGCTCGCTTCTGGATCACGAGCCAGGAAGTGTTTTTAACAAGTATGGCATAGGGGTGCACCTAGCCGGACAAGGAAGTACAAGTACAAGTATTGTAGCGTGTGCTACGAATGCGACATTCAATGCATGGATGACATGACATGGCAAGTAGTAAAGTGTACAGGTAAGGAAAGTAAACATGGCAGTTTAGTATGTATGATCAACAAGTTAAAGAGTTGGATCTAGCTTCGTTGTCAAGCTAGATCAATTTAGATGACGGATCTAGTTTCGTTGTCAAACTAGATCAAGTAGGCGTCTAGCCAGCTATCATTTCACTGACTAGTCTCTTTTACGCTAAAAACAAGGGAGTGGCCTAAAAACATGGCCCTACACAAGAGTTGGCAAGTTTCACTTGCCTGCAAGTACAACGTCTGAGCACACCGTCCAATGAGTCCAAAATCACAATTATCCTACGTGCACAAGTCCACCGGCCTAAAGTCCATATTATTAATCTTGATTAGTGAATTTAAAACATTTAAAATACTTTTAAAAATACTGATTTTAGTCTTGATTAGCATGCAATTGGGTTGGGGGTCCAAGGGGTGCAAAGCATTACCTCAACACGACGCGAAAGCTACACTGGCGTGGGGTAGCGACGCCAGGGGTTGGAATAAGAGAACGCGCTCCAAGTCCTGATTCCAATATAGATTCCTCGCTGGAAAGTTCAGAGCATCAACCGGAGCGACGAGTCCAAATTCCAAAGCTAGCTCGTGCGACGACGGGCTTCGACGTGTCGCAACGTCGTACACGGCAAATCGTCAGAGAGAAAGCACCTAGGTGGGGCCCACAGTAGTCCTAGGGGCCAATGGGGGACCCACAATACCTCTGGAGAACTTGGGGGGCCCACGGTGGCAAGCGGTGCGACGAGTGCGGCATTGCGACGTTTGCTCTCGGTCGGACACAGCCAAAAGCGGGGGCTTGGCTCGGTCGGTGCGGGGGAACGGGCTTGTGCAGCTGCGGGTGCGGTGCAGGACTTGGTGCTCTCGATCGGTGCGTCGGGAGTGGTCGGTCGGGCGCCTTGAATGCAGGGGAATGGAGCGATGCAACGTTGCAACCGTTGCAACGTTGCGGGCTTCGGTCGGTGCAGAGATGCGGCTCGGTCAGACACGGCGCTGAGCGGGGGCTTGGAGCGGGGCTTGGTGCGGAGCTGGGATGCGGAGATGTGGAGCGGGTCTCTCGGTCTGACCGAGAGATCCTCTCGGTCAGTGCGGCCTTGGTGCGGGGTTACGATGCAGCGGCTGCAGCGGGTGCGGACGGAGTGGATGAGCGGGTTTGGCTAGCGGTCGGTGCGGGCGAACGGGGGCTGTTTCCTCGGTCGGTGCGGGGGAAGTTCGTCGCAACGTTGCGACGATTCGTCGCAATGTCAAATTTAGGTTTTGGAAGCGGCTAGAGTTATTTTCTTGCGAAAATAGGTCTTCCTAAAGGTTGTTTATATAGTGTAGATGGGTTGACTAGGTCTAGGGCTAATCCTAATGTGATTAGAAGTTTAAAATAATTTAAAATTCAAATCTCACCATCTCCAACTCACCCAAGGCTTGGGTGCGGCCCAAATGAGCTGGAAATTGGCTCAAAAATTCTTTAAAACGTTTTAAACTTAAATAAATTTTATTTGGCCGAAAATAATTTAAAAATTGATTATTAAAAATATTATAAACCTTGTTAAAAATATAAAAGTGGTCAAATAAACTCCAAAAATTATTAAATAAATATCAGGGTGATCGTGATGACGAAAGGAAGCTAACTAAGAAACTAAAAATAGAAACGTCTCCCGTCAAAAGTGGAAATCACAACGTCTCATCGAATAAGATTAAATTGTGGGAGAACGACTCGAGAAATGTCGTTCCAAATTAGTGCCACTATTTCATACTCTCAGAGACGTTCACAACGGCATATCACATCAAAGTGTTCACAAACAAACAAGGTCTAAAATAAACACGTGCACGGTCAAAAGCACGTGCACGAACAAAGTACAACGAAAAGTGGTCGTTACAAACACATCACTAAATTAGGCTCGTTTCAAGATAATCAAAATATCAAAATATTCCCTGAATTAGGTTCGCCTGATTCTATTGGGTTCTCTATCTAGGGTGATGTTTATATTGTATTATATCATTCTTATACTAACATAATATTCCTTATTTTATTCAAATTTCTAATATTATACTAACAAGTTAATACTAACAAGTTAACTTACAAGCTGTGAAATTACTACTAACAAGTTATCATTAAAATTAATACTAACCTTACTGTAAACTAATTATAAAATTTACTACTATATTTAATACTACCACCTACTCTAACATGTAATAATATCTCTCTTACCTAACCCTCTATATTTGTCTATTCTCTTTAATTCTCTTTCCTTTTTATTTTTATCTTTTGTTTGCCGCTAAGGAAACTCACGCACGCAGGGGAGGGGAGAACTCACGCACGCGGGGAGAGGGCGACCGGCGGCGGCTCCCGGCGGTTCTTGGCGGCGTCGATAAGCAACAGCGCCTGCTCTGACATCACGGCGACGCTCTTGGCAGCAGGCGATGGCGCAGGGGGATGTGGGATGTGGCAGTCGGAGCTAGGGCGCGCACGGTGATCCTCAGGCGAGAGGCGACAGGTGGGGGTCGGCCTTCAACGGAGATGGGAAGAGAGGGAGGGAGAGCTCCGAAATTTGTTGATTTCTGAAATTTGTTGATTTCTGAAATTTGTTGATTTCTGAAATTGTTTCAGATCTGGGTTTTCTATTCAGATTTCAATTTCAGTTTGTGTTTGATTTGGGGTTGAATTCGAATTGGGTTTGATTTGTTGATTTGTTTGATTCTGGTTTGGGAAATTTGGTGGATGATTTGGGAAGCTGATGGGTTTGATTTTGGTTTGTATTTGGGGCTGAATTGGTTGGGAAATTGGGGCTGAATTGTGTTGATCAGGGAGAAGGGATGAAGATTAGAGGAGACGTAGTGATATATACGAATTTGTAATGAAATTTTAGTAATGCTTTAGTCAAAAGTTTCTATCTGTTTTAATTTAATTTCATTTGTCCCATGCATAATTCTGGGTTTGATGGGGATTCGTTTGTCTGTTAGATTAGTTAAGTCCATTTAATTAGATTAGGTTTTGATTAGGATGGGAATTAATTGTTTTGTTGACTTAAGCAAGGGGAATGCATCTGCCTTCAAAAACGTGAGTTGGGTTTGAAATATTAGGCATACATTAAATATTTAGTCAATGGAAATTAAAAGGGTTAGGTTAGCTTAGACTAAGTTTAAAATAAAATTAAACACAAGTTTATCAATTTGAGTGGCTGCCGACAGGTGATGTTTAATTAGGGTAATTAGTAAAAGTTAAAAGTGATTAGCAAATTGTAATTAGTAAGATAATTAAATTAAAGTAATTTGTTAAACTTGATAGTTAATTAATTATGATACGGTAAAAATTAAAAACAGATAAGTGTACGCGTCAACGCGTAGCAAGGAACGTACAGGCGAAAAATTATCCGAATGACTTACATAAAATAGCAGCACACACGATCTTAAACACGACAAACAATACATGCCATTACATTCTACCCACCTTAAGAAAAATTCCGCCCTTGGAATTCTTATCAACTAAGGAGTAGAAAACAAATATGGATAACGCTATCGTTTCTCATCTTTCCGCTCCCAGGTGGACTCTCCTGGCGAGTCGTGACGCCACATCACTCGGACTAGATCAACAGTCCTGTTCCTGAAGACTTTCTAGCGTCGATCTAGAATCTCCACTGGTTGCTGCTCATACAGCAGATCTGGTCGAACTGTAATCTCAGAGTAGTCCACAGTATAAGAAGGTTCACTGATATAACGACGGAGCTGTGACACATGAAAGACGTCATGAACTCTCTCCAAGGACGGTGGAAATGCTAAGCGATAAGCTACTTCTCCAACTTGCTCTAGCACATCGAAGGGTCCAATATATCTCGGACTAAGCTTGCCTCGCTTCCCAGATCAGATCGCTCCTCGATTCGGGAAGATCTTCAGAAACACATGATCTCCCGGTTGAAACTCCAGAGGACGCCGTTAAGCATCCACCCAATGCTTGTAACGGTATTGGGTGATCCGAAGCTTGTCTCTGATATCTTGAACAACATCAACTGATTCCACTATCATCTCTGGCCCCAAAAGTTCTCTATCATCGATGTCATCACAACTCAGTGGCGATCGACATTTCCTCCCGTAGAGAGCAGCAAATGGCACCATGCCAATGCTCGACTGATAGTTGTTGTTGTAGGAGAACTCCACCAAGTGCAGATGATCCTCCCATGAGCCTTTGAGATTCAGCATGCAGGCTCTCAGCATATCCTCCAAGATCTTTATGGTACACTATGACTCTCTATCCGTCTACGGGTGATACACAGTACTGAATTTCAGACTGGTACCCAGATTTATCTGTAGACTTTTCCAGAACTGAGACGTAAACCTCGTATCTCGATCTGATACAATGCTAACAGAGACTCCATTTAAGCGCATGATCTCCTACACGACATAATTCACATCACAACTTGTACTAGAAGGAAATTATAAAGGTATGAGTTAGGTCATTACCTCCATGTACTTCCTCGCTAATATCTCCGTGGATTACCCAACTAGGAAGGGTATAAAGTGCATTGACTTGGTCAATCGATCAACGATGGCCCAGATTGTGTCGTTCTGCTTGGTGCTCCGAGGTAAGCCAGTCACGAAGTCCATCGTGATGTGCTGCCACTTCCACTCAGGAATCGCCAGAGGTTGTAGCAATCCAGCAGTGCGATGATGTTCAGCCTTCACCTGCTGACACACGAGGCACTTGGCAACGCTCTGTGCCATACTTCTCTTCATCCCATGCCACTAGAAATTCTGACGAAGATCCTTGTACATCTTATTACCTCAAGGAAGAATAGAATAAGGCGAACTGTGAGCCTCATTCATCAATTCTTCTCTGATATCTCCTACAGGTACGTAGATCCTACTACCATATCTCAAAGATCCATCCTCGTTAATCAGAAAATCTGTGCGGAGACCTGCTTTAACCTGCTCCCTGATCTTCTTTAACTTAGCATCTACAGCTTGAGTAGTCTTGATCCGAACCACAATCGTCGACTGAATCTGCATGTTCATCAACGACGATGTGACTCCTAGTAGGACAGCTTCAACATCCATTCTTTGCAGATCCTGTTGCAATCTCCACTGAGCTGTGAGAATCATCACCTCAGGCAGTCGACTCAAGGCATCCGGTACGACATTCACCTTCCATGGATGATACTTGAGGTCGATGTCGTAGTCTGCCATAAATTTCATCCATCTGCGATGTCTCATATTCAGCTCCTTCTGGGTGAATATATATTTCAAACTTTTGTGATCAGTGAAAATTTTCAATTTCTCACTCAGTAAGAAATGTCGCCAGATCTTCAGTGCAAAGACGACAGCGGCTAGCTCCAAATCGTGGGCCAGATAATTCTTCTCATGGATCTTCAACTGTCGCGAGGCATATGCGACCACATCATTGTGCTGGTGCAGAACGCATCTAAGTCCCTTGCCCGATGCGTCGCAGAAAATCTCGAAGCCTTCGCTTTTGTCCGGAATAGCTAAGACTGGTGCAGTAGTCAGTCTCTCCTTCAATATTGAA
The DNA here is from genome assembly GCA_030789695.1 of Scilla litardierei. Lineage (NCBI taxonomy): Eukaryota > Viridiplantae > Streptophyta > Magnoliopsida > Asparagales > Asparagaceae > Scilla > Scilla litardierei. The sequence continues at coordinate 217,624,098 of CM061141.1, read as the reverse complement.
AAGGCTTGCTCACAAGAATCTGACCAACTGAATTTAACATCCTTCCTCGTCAATCTCGTCATCGGCTCAGCTATCCTCGAGAAATACTTGATAAATCTGCGGTAGTATCCAGCCAACCCAAGTAAACTCTTGATGTTCGATGCCGATCGAGGTGTAGGCCATTCAATGACTGCTCTGACCTTCTCTGGATCCACTGAGATGCCAGCTCCTGATACTACGTGCCCAAGAAATGCAACTCTGTCTAGCCAGCATTCATACTTGATGTACTTGGCATACAGTCTATGTTGACGGAACATCTCTAATACCATCCTCAAATGCTCTGCATGCTCCTCCTCGCTCCTCGAGTACACCAGGATGTCGTCTATGAAGATTACCACGAACTTGTCAAGGAAGTCGTAAAAGATAAGGTTCATGAGATTTATGAACACAGTAGGAGCCTTGGTCACACCAAACGGCATGACAACAAACTCATAATGCCCGTACTTAGTCCGAAAAGCTGTCTTGGGCACATCTTCCTTCTTGACTCTGACTTGATGGTATCCGCTCCGGAGGTCCAACTTCAAAAATATCCTCGATCCACCAAGATGATCGAAGATATCATCAATATGGGGCAGTGGATACTTGTTCTTCACTGTGATCTGATTCAGCTCCCGATAATCAATGCACATCCTTCTCGATCCATCCTTCTTCTTCACCAGCACGAGGGTGCACCTCAGGGAGATACGCTGGGATGAATGAAACCCTTCTGGAGCAGTTCATCCAACTGCTTCCTCAGTTCTTCCAGCTCAGCAAGGGCCATACGGTAAGGCGCCTTAGAAATTGGTTCAGCCCCTGGCATAAGATCAATGCTGAACTCCAATGATCGGTCGGACGACAATCCAGAAATTCTTTCGGGAAGATGTCTTCGAAATCTCTCACTACTGCAGGCTTCTCTGGTTCAACTATCATAGATGCAACAGTCAATCTGTACGGCTGGGCCCAGAACTTGACAGGTCCAAGCGAACGTACGATGCTGACAAACTCAAACACTGTGTGATCAGGAATTTCGAATACCGCTTTCTTCTGGCGACAGTCGACCGTGGCATAAAAAGATCCTAACCAGTCAATACCGAGAACAACATCGAAGTTGGGTAGGTCGTGGATAATGAAATCAGCATATAATTCATGTCCGCTAACCATCAACGGGCATGGTCTGCATCCCAGTGCAAACTTTACTACACCATTTCCAGTTGTAATATTCCAACACTTGGGAAGTGTATAGGTGGGTATAGAGTGTTCGACTACGAACTTCCTAGATATGATGCACATGGAAGCTCCAGAATCGAACAGGGTCAAAGCCGGGTGAGATGAAACTAAGATGACACCTAAGGGTAACCCACAACTAGATGAAACATGGATCTAATTACTCAACATAAATGTATAAATAAGGAAGACTAGTCTAGAGGTTACCTGCAATCACGTCGTCCTCAGCTTCAGCCTCAATGCCTGTCATAGTGAATGCCCAGTGCTTCGGTGGGTTGGCCTACTGAAAGGCTTGATCTTGTGGAACCAGAGGCAGTCCACGCTGTCCAGGTGTAGGTACTGTCCGCTGTGCAGGTCCAGGTGCTCCAGCAGGTACTGGTCGAGTGCCACGGGGCAGTCCTTTGTAGCATGAGCAGGCGATCCACAGACCAAACACTGATTCAGCATCCTCATACAGTCCTTCTTTACATGACCAAGCTTGCCGTAGAACTGACAAGTCAGCTCAGCTCGGTTGGGGACATGTGCAGCTGGCCTCTTGAACTGTGTAACGACTGCTTTTCATGTATCTGGATTTAATATAATATAATATATGTTTTGGTGGATTTTCTCCTCTTGTGTGGTTTTCGTCTCCGTAGATTTCATTTTCGATCGCTTCGTCGTATTTTCTCGTTTCTTCCTTAGGATTGTCGATTTCGAAGTATGTCATTCGTGACGGACTTCATAACGGTCGTATCTAACTATTAGATCAAGCCTAGGAGTCTTAGGAATCGATCCCGGGGCCCCGCGCTCCGTATCGGTACTTTTGGTGCTCATTAGCCGGTGTAAGAAGGGCCACCGACCGACTAGCTGACAATCCAGTCGGTCGGCAATCCTTCTTGGACCGACTAGTTGGCTTTCTAAAATTGTTCAGGAGTTACTGTTTATCGTTAGTCGGTCTACGAATGTTGGTTGACCGACTAGGTTGCAAACTAGTCGGTCGGCAATGCTTCTTTAACCGACTAACACATCATCTTAATTTTAGTTGAGTTACTGTTTACTCTTAGTCGGTCTAAGAACGTTCATCGACCGACTAGATGCTAAACTAGTCGGTCAGTATTTGTTCATGGACCGACTAACTCTAGAATCCTATTTTCGTTCAGAAGTTACTGTTTGCACTTAGTCGGTCTGCGTTGGTCGACCGACCGACTAGTTGCCAAACTAGTCGGTCAGTGGTTGCTCTTTGACCGACTAACCAGTGTTAAAACCCTAATTTCTGGGCAGCCGCCAGCTCAACCTATTTAAACCCAACCCAATCATTTTCTTCTTCTCCAACACGACCCAAAACCCTAAAATCTTCCCCTCTAAGCCCCCATCTTCCTCCAAGCTCCAATCCTTCATTCCAAGCCCTAAATCCATCATCCAATCCATCCATTCACTCTATCTACCTCTCATCTTCCCCAAAATCTCACCAAAATCCATCAAATCCCCAAATCCCCCAAAACCCTAGTTTCCCCAAACTTCTCCATTTGCTTCCAGATCTGATCCTAGGGTTCCCCGGAGTGTTTCTTCCGTCTCCTCTCGGTAAGAAATCGATCTACCGTTGTTTTCATAACCTATTAATATTATTTATGAAACCCTAATAAATTTCATGTTGTTTGTTGATTGTTCCCCCAAAACAGCGATTTCCCCGTAGATTGGCATCCGTGTGACGAAGTAGTCACCATCCCCGGTGCTAGGCAAGTGAAACTTGCCACTTAGGGTTTAGGCCATGTTTTAGGCCATTTGCTTGTTGTAGGCGTAAAAGAGGCTAGGCGACGAAATGATACTCGCCTAGGCGCAAATTGGGGAATTAGCTTGACAACGAAGCTAGTTCCGACATTTAGCATGTTGCACAATTACCATGTCATGTTTACTTTCCATTAACGGTACGCAAATTAATTGTCATGTCATTGCATCCTTTATGCATTTCAGTGATTGCGTAGCTTTGCTACATTGCTTGTGTTCCTGGCTCGTGTTCCAGAAGCGGGCCATGTGTTGGTTGATAGCCAATGCCCGAATTGCGTGTTTCCTGGCTCGTGACCAGAAGCGAGCATAATGAGTTGCTAACCCCAACGCTCGATATATTGAATTGTGAACTAAGAAACAAGCTCCCGTGCGGGGCAACCCTGGCTCACTAGCTGGGCTCATGTACAGGGACCCTGGCTTGTTTAGTGCGGGATGGGGTGAGGGTTAAGCGGCCATTCAACTGGGGGTCTGTTTGATCAACAACTGCAGTTGTAAGGCGTAAACTCTTTGGGGTGGGGTAGTGTTTGGGGCCGATCGGACTGATATGCTATGCCATTCAGCGAAGGGCGCAAACATCTACAAAACAACCGTGAAACGTGAAATGTGTTTAGTGCCGATTGGTCTGATATGCTATGCCATTCAGCGAAGGGCATAAACACCTACAACAATGTGAATTGATTGAGATTGATAGTAGCGTGGCTACTCTTGTCTTGTCTTGTCTTGTCCCGATGATTGTTCTCTTGTACAAATTGTCTTGCCATGTTTTAATTGTGCACTCATGTTATAATTGCCATGTCATGCATACTAAACTGCTAGGTTGCTAGTTGCCTTACTTTCAGTTTCCTTGCCCAAGTCTTTTAGACTTGCTGACATGTGCCCCTTTACTCTTTTGGGTGACACATGTTAGATCCTGAGCCCGAGTACCTTGTTGAGGACGAGGTATTTGCTGACGCCGAGCCCGAGCCTGTGTTTGACGGGGAGTACGTGGACACTGGGGATCAGTCCTAGTGTCTTCGTTGTGTTTTACTTTGTTAGACAGTTGTTTTGTTATCGGTGCGTAGCACCCATACTTGTTATGTCGTTGCTTTTGTTTGGCCTTGTTCTGGGCCTTGGACTCTTTCTTTTAGCCTGGTGGCTTTTCTGGATGTTGGACTTATTTCTGGATGTTGGACAATTTGAGAGATGTGGAATTTTATTTCAGTCTTTTCTTGTGTTTTTATTGTTATTCTGTTGTGGTTACAGGGACCTGTTTATGTATTGTGGACGTTTATCGGGTTTGGGGCTTCGCAGCTCCACTCTCGTGCGGACCTTTTCACGTCTCGCCTCCATTTTAGGGAAGCGGGTCGTGACAGGTTTTAGTGGTGGCCCATGCAGGTCCTTCTGTAACTGCGATGTTTGGAATAGCGATAATAATATTAGAATGTCCAATAAATTAAGTTTGACGTCCGAGTCATAAGCTATGAGTCTAATCTGATTCGTTCTCTGTGTCATTAGATGGCAGGAAGGCGTTTCACCCGTGGTGGTGGTAGTGGTGCGACCCCTCATGATGAGGAGCCTGAGCGGGAACCCACCAGCGGTGAGATGATGCGGATGATGCTCCAGATAATGCAAGTGCAGCAGGGCGTGCTTCTGCAAGTCCAGAATGCTCCACTTGCTCGAGCTGCCCGGGCTCTTCCGGATGTCCCTCGCTCTGAGCCAGGAGCGAAGCAATTTCGGGAGCTGGGTCCAGCGTATTTTGATGGTTCTGAGGGTCCTCTGGCTGCCGATGAATGGATTCGGAACATCGAGGACAATCTGAAGATGGCCAAGATCACCCCGGCTGGGTGGGTTGATTTGGCGAAGAGGCAACTCAAGGATAATGCTCGAAATTGGTGGGATGCTGAAGAGAAGATGTTGGTGGAGCCGATAGCTTGGGCCACCTTCAAGTCCAGATTTGATGGTGAGTTCTTCCCGAAGGCTGCCAGGGAAGAGATGCTTCAGCGCTTTATCGACTTGAAGCAGGGGAGCTCGTCGGTGGACATTTACCACCAGGAGTTCATGAGGCTAAGTCGGTTTGCACCGAAGATGGTGCAGGACGCTGAGGAGAGAGCTCAGAGGTTCCTGCAGGGGCTTGCTTCAGAGCTCCAGAGTTTTGTGACCTCCTCTGACCGGGAGTCTTATCAGAAGGTTCTGGTCGCTGCCAAGAGGCAGGAGCTGCTCGTGAACCAGAGGAAGGGATCTTTGGTTGGTGCTGGGAAGAGGCCTGTGGAACAGGCGAGAGCTGTGGTTAGACCTGGATTCAGGCCTAATCAGTCTGCTCAGTTTAAGAGGCCAGGAGGGCCTATTCTGAAGTCTTGCCATTTCTGCGGCAAGCCTGGCCACGTTAAGGATCAGTGTCGGAAGTTTTTGGGCCAGTGTCTGGTTTGTGGAGATGCCTCCCATGTCGCGAGAGATTGTCGGCATGCGGGTCAGCTGCGGAGGGCACCTGTTGCAGCACAGCCGTTGCAGCAGCGAGCGTCTGTTCCTGCTGGTCGTGGAGCAGCTCTTGTTCCGCAGAGGCAGGCTTTCCAGCAGGCTGTTCCGCCGAGGAGGCAGGCTTTTCTGATGACCGCTGCGGAGAGCGAGGCTGTGGATCAGGTTATCGCAAGTAATCCTCAATCTAGCTATTACTTTCCTAGCTGGTTTTGATTGTTAGATTATGTTGTTTGCTTGAACATGGATGTTTGCTAGATTAGGGTTTGATTGTTAATTGATTGTTAGGTGTGGTTTTGGTTTGCACATTTCCTGCACGAGTCCTCTTTGACTCTGGTGCGTCGATGTGCATTATTTCTCGGAGCTTCGTGGAGATGCATTCCTTGTCGACGTCCCCTCTACCCAAGAGTTGGAATATCGTTACAGGGAATGGTGTGGTCTCGGTGCATCGTGGTTGCAATTCTTGCCCGTTGGTGGTCTGTGGACATGAGCTTTTTGCTGATTTCATTGTCCACGACATCATCAACTATGATGCAGTTCTTGGGATGGACTGGCTTGCGAGCTTCTATGCTACGATCGACTGCAGGAGGAAGAAGGTGGTGTTCGAGATTCCCGGACATCCAGTATTTGAGTTCAGTCGTGGTAGCAGTTCGCTTGGTCCCGTCAGATTTCGGGCCAGGCCGGTGGAGGCTGTGGCTATGCAGATGGAGCTGGAGTGGCCAGCTGTGGTGCGAGATTTTGGCGACGTCTTCCCCGAGGAGATGTCTGGTTTGCCACCTGATCGAGCTCTGGAATTTTCTATCGATCTTGTTCCAAGTGCGCAGCCGATTTCGAAGGCGCCGTATCGTATGGCACCTGCAGAGTTGGAGGAGTTGCGGAAGCAGTTAGATGAGCTTTTGCAGAAGGGTTATATTAATCCTATCGTGTCTCCGTGGGGAGCACCGGTGTTGCTGGTGAAGAAGAAGGATGGTTCGCGTCGCATGTGCGTGGACTATCGGGAGTTGAATGCGGTGACCATTAAGAATAAATACCCGTTGCCTCGCATCGATGATATTTTTGATCAGCTTGGAGGTTCGAGGGTGTTTTCTAAATTGGATTTGAGGAGTGGTTACCATCAGTTGAAGGTGAAGAAGGGAGATGTTCCGAAGACAGCGTTCAGGACGAAGTATGGACACTATGAGTTTGTGGTTATGCCTTTCGGCGTAACTAACGCGCTCGCAGTTTTCATGAATCTGATGAACCTGATTTTCTACGACTTTTTGGATAAGTTTGTCCTTATCTTTATTGACGACATTCTGATCTATTCGAAGTCGGAGGAAGAGCATGCCTCGCACTTAAGGATGGTGTTGGAGATTTTGAGGAAGCATCGTTTGTATGCTAAGTTTTCGAAGTGCGAGTTTTGGCTGGATCGAGTTGCTTTTCTCGGGCATGTGGTGACTGGAGATGGTATTTCAGTGGATCCCGAGAAGATTAGGGCCATCAGAGAGTGGCCGGTTCCGTCGTCTGCGTCTGAGATTCGGAGTTTTCTTGGGCTTGCTGGTTATTATCGGCGATTCATTAAGGACTTTTCTTGTATTGCTGAGTCGATGACCAGGTTGACGCGGAAGGATGTTGATTTTGTTTGGTCGGGTGATTGTGAGAGTGCTTTTGGTATTCTGAAGGAGAGGTTGACGACGGCCCCTATTCTTGTGGTGCCTGATCGCAGCGGTGGATTTGAGATCTTTTGTGATGCTTCTGGCAAGGGTCTCGGTTGTGTGCTGCATCAGCACGGACATGTTGTGGCGTATGCGTCTCGTCAGCTTAAGGTTCATGAGAAGAATTACCCGACGCATGATTTGGAGTTGGCTGCCGTTGTTTTTGCTCTTAAGATTTGGAGGCACTTCCTGCTGAGTGAGAAAGTGAAAATTTTCACCGATCACAAAAGCTTGAAGTATATTTTCACTCAGAAGGAGCTCAACATGCGGCAGCGTCGATGGTTGGAGCTTATGGCGGATTATGATATTGATTTGCAGTTTCACCCTGGCAAGGTGAATGTGGTTCCGGATGCTTTGAGTAGGCTTCCCGCGGTGATGATTTTGACCTCGCAGTGGAGATTGCAGCAAGATTTTTGCGAGTCTGGAGTTGAGATTGTTCTTCCTGGAGAGGCTTCGTCGTTGATGTACATGCAGGTACAGTCGACGATCGTGGATCGGATTAAGGCTGGCCAGGCTGAGGATCCGAAGCTGGTGAAGATTCGAGAGCAGGTGGAAGCCGGTCTGCGGACTGACTTTTTGATTCATGAGGATGGCTCGCTGAGGTTCGGAGCCAGGTTGTGTGTACCTGATCACTCCATATTTTACACCCTTTTTCTGCATATTTGCATACCGTTTTGATCGGCCATGTCACGCTTTTCACGATTATTCGACAATATTACGATACTTTTCACTATTTCTTGTTTTTGTCGTATTTCAGGAAATATGGAGCGATTTGGATCGATTGTGAGATCAAGAGGATTTGCACCCACTCCGGAGTGTCAACCATGGCCCTTTTGAGGGTTATTCTGCAATGGAAGAGGAGTGGAAGAAGAAAGAACGTCGTAGGAGCGACGGGGGAGCGAAAAGATGAAGATTGGGCATTTTCAGCATGCCACTCGGCCGAGTGAAGGAGTCACTCGGCCGAGCATTGAGACCCCGCTCGGCCGGCCAGATCAGACATGCAACAAAGATGTATCAGCGTCCACTCGGCCGAGCATCTCACGCCGACTCGTCCGAGTGCGGAGACTCCGTCCGCCCGAGTGGCACCCAGACGACGGCAAGCCAAAATGTCCAACTTACTGTAATCCGTCAGTCTACCCCAGAAGCCCGACTCGGCCGAGTGACGAAAGCCGTCCGCCCGAGTACCAAATGCCCCTCGGCCGAGTGACATTTGCCGCTCGGCCGAGTGAAGCCGATGACACGCAGCGCCCAGATTTTCAGACAATCTCTCACTCTTTTGAAATCTGCTATCATTCCAGAGGTTAAAGTATTTTTCTCATATTTTTTATGGATAGTAGACTTCGTGACGGTTCCAACCCCGCCAAGAACGAATCAATCGGAGGTCGGATGAAATCTGGGGAATTTCTGTAAGTCGATGCTGCAGTGCTGGAATTCGCATGTCAGTGTCACTCGGCCGGGTGACATTTCCACTCGGCCGAGTGCGGCCTGGGCCCAGATTTTAAGTTGCGGTTTGGGCTGTTTTTGGGCACGAATTTGGGGGGTTTTCTAGGGTTTCTTGCTAGGTTTTTGGGGGAGTATTTAAGGGGTTTGTAGCCACCATTAGAGGGGGCTCTCCACATGTTTTCTTAGAGTTATTTTTAGAGGTTAGGCCATGCCCTAGGCCCCCTCTTGGATCAACAAGCTTGTATTTGGATTGGAATTCTTCATCAAAGCTAAGTATTTCTATTCTTATTATTTGAATCCTTGATTGGCTATCTTTTTACATGCAAGCAATTGTTTTTATTGATTCCTATATCATTGTTGCTATGCTTGAGTAGATTTGTTGTTCTAGGGTTTGGGGATGAGCCCTATGGATCTAATTTCATATTTGTGATGAATGAATTTCTAAATTGCTAGAATTGCTAGGAGGTTAGGTTGTGATTGATTTACTACGGATAGCTAGGGATTTCCATCGATTTGGGATTTGCAAGAGATTGGATTCTAATCGATGGGAAGGCCTAGATATTCGATTTAGGTTTACAATTGGGTTTCTCTAGATTTGGTTTGCAAGAGATTGGACCAAAGCTAGGATTTTTAATTGTAAATCTATACACATATTCGTTTGCAAGAGATTGGACGAATACGAACTATCACAACCTAGATCGTAACTCGAGTTTGCACGAGAGTGGGCTCGAGGGGCGATTGAACGATGATGTCGATCCTAATGCTAGTGGCTTAGGTTAGGGTTTGCAAGAGATTGGGCCCTAACCTAGGTTTGCTATAGACCGGCAATAGCGCGAGAGCGTGAGCTTGGTTCTCTATTCAGTTACGACTAGTTCACCTCAACGCAAGTCTAGTAATATCGAGATTCACTATTCCCAATGATGCATGACGATCCGTAGTGGGGATTCCCTAGCCCTAGACTCTTTTATTATATTATATTTGAATCGATATTTTAGCCAACTTCTTTATCACCGACACCGACATCCACCACCATTTTAATTACATCATACCATAGCCATCTCCACCAATAAAACATTCGTAGCCGAGCCAACCTAGGATAGATTGGAGCCAACACCACCTCCTCGTGTTCGATACCCGCTCGCCACTACACCGTGCGCTTGCGGTAAAACTACAATCGTCGCCTCGGGACGTGTATCCGGGGTGCGATCAAGTTTTTGGCGCCGTTGCCGGGGAGGTGTTTCCGTTGGTGCCAATTTGTCACAATTAGGTTGATTAGACTACGAAAAAAAAAAATAAATAAAAAGGAAATTTTCACTCCTGCCACCATTATTATCATTTCTATATTCTTTTGTGCCACTGATATCTTTTCTCCAGGTATTTATCTTTGTTGATCAGGTGCTATGGATTATACTACGTGGACCACAGATTTTGATCAGAATGCTCAGACAGGAGATTACTATTTTGATCAGAGTGCTCAGATGGGAGAATACTATTATGATCAGAGTGCTCAGATGGGAGAATACTATTTTGATCAGAGTGCTCAGATGGGCGAATACCTTTTTGAGGAGATGCACTGGCCCGAGCTTGATGAGTGACAAAGGATTTTTTTTGATGAGATGCATGCACACCAGGTTGAAGTGCAAGCCGGGCTTGAAAAGGGTAACCTTCTATTGGAACGGGTGAAGAGGCAACTTGAAATGAATATGCTCATGCTTAAGGTTGAAGGGATTTCCAAAGATATCAGTTCTGCTTCTTCATTTTATGGGCAAGAAGCATCGCCAGACTTACTACCAGAGCCAGAATGTGCCGTCGTCGATCCCACTTCCTACGATACATCTATTGCATATGAAGAGTGGATGGACGAAGATGCAGTGAAGGAAGCAGAAACTGAGTCATATGCGCAGCCAGAGGAGGACGCATTTCAGAAATTATTGGAGGGTCTCTTGGAGTCAGTGAGGTTCACCGGTTCAGAGAGCATTACGGCAGGTGATGCATTTGAGCTACGATTTGCAGATTTTGTTATGAACCGTGTTTCAGCTGCAGGAACAATTGAGGAGGACATCCATGTCAGACTTGAGGGGGATAGACTATATTTTCGGATTTCTTGCGGGCATTCCCCTCCACATGATACATCCCCACAAGCTGACACACATGAGCAGCCAGCATCACCATCCCAGGGAGAGCCTACATTGATAGTTGATGAGAAGGCAAATGAGCACACTATCGAGCCGGAGCATGCTTTTGAGGAGGCCTTACACACAGATCCAGAGCTTATCACCGAGGAGGTCATGCATCGGGACGAGGACACAGCCATTCATGAGGATCCCGAGCACTATCCTACTCCATTAGAGCTTCCGCAGCCACCTCATCCTCCCACTGACGCAGAGGACTACCCCACAGAGCTTATGGCTCCCCTTCAGGGAGATCTATTTACTCCCTCGCCCTTTATCTTTGATTTCCCTCCAGTGTATGATGTTTTTTATGATTCATCGTGCCTTTTGCAGGATTCATGTACATACGATCAAGAGGTACGATGGGACGTATATGTGGAGGAGAGCGAGGAGTTAGCACCCATGGACACATATGAATATGATCAAGGGGTGCACTGGGATGAGTCCGACGATGATGAGAAGCATCTTGATGGGGTCCACACCTATGATCTAGATTTACCTGAGCAGCATAGAGAAGACACCGTGGAGACAGCTATCACGGCACGTGAGGATATTGGATTATTTCCAGGGAAGTATCGTCCACCACTATTTATTTCATATATTTCTATTGACGATCCTCTTTGGAATACTTTTATTATGAGGGTGAAATTTTTGCAGCGAACTGATGCATCCTATTCTCTGCAGGGTACAGGTGGAGTCCTTGTGGGAATGCTGGAGGATGCATTGCTAGAGTTCGTTGGTGTCCGTGGACATGTGCGCCTGGCGGAGCCACGGAAAGAGCAGTTGGAGCAGTTGCATGCGCCGGCAAAGATACTGGATCCGCCTTTTGCTATAGGTGATATCAATCCAGTAGTGTAGAAAATTTTATGCTTTCAATAAACCCGAATCCTCTCGACAGCGAGAGGACCGTATAGATTTGTTTGAATAAATATCACCTCATATGACGGCCACAATAATCATTTACACCCCAAACCCATTATATATATTAATTCCCCTCTCTATATTTTGATACGCCACATCCTTTTGCTCACCACCATTGAGCATTTCTTTCAAGTGAATACTCACTTTCTTATTCATTTGACTTGATCACGCTTTGCAAAGCCATGACATTTTTGATTGAGTCATTTAAATAGGATTGTTTGGTATAAGCTTGGGGGAAGGCGCTCTCATGCATCATTGTATGTGCATGTAGTTGCATTAGGATTTCATGTCATTCATAACATCATTTTTCATTCACCCCCTTATTATTATCGTTGTTCCTCATATTCTTTCATTATGATCACATTGAGGACAATGTGAAGTTTAAGCTTGGGGGAGTGCATTTCCATGCCATTTAGATGCATTAGTTGCATTTTTACTTTATTTTAGGATTTTTAAAAAAATTTGCATTTTTACTTTATTTTAGGATTTTTAAAATTTTTTCAAAATTTTTGCATCATCTTTTTGAATTTTCCATCTTATTTTCCTTTTATGTGTGTTCATGCATTATGGTGTGTGCTTGTTTTTCATTTCTTTCCTCTCTTTTATTTTTTCTTATTTCTTTATTTTTCTTTCTCTTCTTTTGCTAGATTTGTTCCTTATGATGATATCTCTTATTGCTTTAGCAACCATCACGATGCTTATTATTCATTGCCATGCTACTTAGAGTATTCCATAGTCTTGCTATTCACATGTTCTTGCAAATCTATTTCTTTTGATGATTCCTCTACATGAATGCATGATATTAATTGAAACCGAATGTATGGATTAGTGTTTGGTATGCTTTTGTTGGAAGTGCACCAAGATTCACGCATCATTAGTATATCTGAAGCATCAGTTTTATTGTCTTATTCACCTTCTGTTGCATGCCTGATATGGTTGTAAACTTTACTGCTTGACTTCACTATTTATTGAGATGATTGAAAATATCCATGCTTACATATGAGTTTTAGTTGAAGTATTATTTTATTGAACCATTCGTGCACATCTTAGAGTGAACCGAGTGTTACATTATTTCTTTCTCCACATATATCTTTTTATTCTCTACATATCCCTTGAGTTCACCTCCTAAAGCTATTTATATCGCATCTATTTCCCAAAAATCCCTACAAAAGAAAAAGTTAGCTCCAAAAAGTCCAAAAAGCCAAAAAGGAGCCAAAAGCCAAAAATACAAATCATATAGCTCCTACAAAAATCCAAAAAGAAAAAAAAAAGAGAAACAAAAAGTTCAAAAAGAAAAAAAAAAGAAAAATACATTTCTCTATCTCATTATTGGAGCCACAAAATACTTGGGAAAACCAAGGCAAAAATCTCATTTTCCACTATCATATTCCTTTAGATGTGATGCCTCAAGCTAAGCTTGGGGGGTGAATTCATTTGACCATATGAGTGAGTATGACATTGGAGTGGAGACGTGCATGAATGGGAATATTCGATAATGCTTAGACTTTGCAAAATATATTAGATATGGAGATTTTTCATGATTTGAAATAAATATGTGAATGCCATGACTCTTATTCTATTCTCTATTGCATGCTTGGTGTGTATCTTATATGCTTCATTTATAACTTTTGATTGAAAAGTGCATCGCCAATGAATTGTATATTAAATTCTATGAAATGCATGATGTGGATATGAATTGATTGTATGAATTTAGAGAATCCCTTTTGTTGATCTGAAAAGCTTGCAAGTGTCATGTTTATGAAAGATATGAAATCCTTATAGCATGTGATTTGTATTTTCCAAGTCATCGTGATGTGTAGCTTATGGCTTGAGATCTGAGAGTATAATCTAGCGACCCCTTCCACTTCGTATTCTTTTATTTCATTTCCCTTATTTTTCATCTCCCGAGTTCGTCTCTTTACTTATCTTCCTCGAGGACGAGTAAGAGGTAAGCTTGGGGGATTTTGATCACTCCATATTTTACACCCTTTTTCTGCATATTTGCATACCGTTTTGATCGCCCATGTCACGCTTTTCACGATTATTCGACAATATTACGATACTTTTCACTATTTCTTGTTTTTGTCGTATTTCAGGAAATATGGAGCGATTTGGATCGATTGTGAGATCAAGAGGATTTGCACCCACTCCGGAGTGTCAACCATGGCCCTTTTGAGGGTTATTCTGCAATGGAAGAGGAGTGGAAGAAGAAAGAACGTCGTAGGAGCGACGGGGGAGCGAAAAGATGAAGATTGGGCATTTTCAGCATGCCACTCGGCCGAGTGAAGGAGTCACTCGGCCGAGCATTGAGACCCCGCTCGGCCGGCCAGATCAGACATGCAACAAAGATGTATCAGCGTCCACTCGGCCGAGCATCTCACGCCGACTCGTCCGAGTGCGGAGACTCCGTCCGCCCGAGTGGCACCCAGACGACGGCAAGCCAAAATGTCCAACTTACTGTAATCCGTCAGTCTACCCCAGAAGCCCGACTCGGCCGAGTGACGAAATCCGTCCGCCCGAGTACCAAATGCCCCTCGGCCGAGTGACATTTGCCGCTCGGCCGAGTGAAGCCGATGACACGCAGCGCCCAGATTTTCAGAAAATCTCTCACTCTTTTGAAATCTGCTATCATTCCAGAGGTTAAAGTATTTTTCTCATATTTTTTATGGATAGTAGACTTCGTGACGGTTCCAACGCCGCCAAGAACGCATCAATCGGAGGTCGGATGAAATCTGGGGAATTTCTGCAAGTCGATGCTGCAGTGCTGGAATTCGCATGTTAGTGTCACTCGGCCGGGTGACATTTCCACTCGGCCGAGTGCGGCCTGGGCCCAGATTTTAAGTTGCGGTTTGGGCTGTTTTTGGGCACGAATTTGGGGGGTTTTCTAGGGTTTCTTGCTAGGGTTTTGGGGGAGTATTTAAGGGGTTTGTAGCCACCATTAGAGGGGGCTCTCCACATGTTTTCTTAGAGTTATTTTTAGAGGTTAGGCCATGCCCTAGGCCCCCTCTTGGATCAACAAGCTTGTATTTGGATTGGAATTCTTCATCAAAGCTAAGTATTTCTATTCTTATTATTTGAATCCTTGATTGGCTATCTTTTTACATGCAAGCAATTGTTTTTATTGATTCCTATATCATTGTTGCTATGCTTGAGTAGATTTGTTGTTCTAGGGTTTGGGGATGAGCCCTATGGATCTAATTTCATATTTGTGATGAATGAATTTCTAAATTGCTAGAATTGCTAGGAGGTTAGGTTGTGATTGATTTACTACGGATAGCTAGGGATTTCCATCTATTTGGGATTTGCAAGAGATTGGATTCTAATCGATGGGAAGGCCTAGATATTCGATTTAGGTTTACAATTGGGTTTCTCTAGATTTGGTTTGCAAGAGATTGGACCAAAGCTAGGATTTTTAATTGTAAATCTATACACATATTCGTTTGCAAGAGATTGGACGAATACGAACTATCACAACCTAGATCGTAACTCGAGTTTGCACGAGAGTGGGCTCGAGGGGCGATTGAACGATGATGTCGATCCTAATGCTAGTGGCTTAGGTTAGGGTTTGCAAGAGATTGGGCCCTAACCTAGGTTTGCTATAGACCGGCAATAGCGCGAGAGCGTGAGCTTGGTTCTCTATTCAGTTACGACTAGTTCACCTCAACGCAAGTCTAGTAATATCGAGATTCACTATTCCCAATGATGCATGACGATCCGTAGTGGGGATTCCCTAGCCCTAGACTCTTTTATTATATTATATTTGAATCGATATTTTAGCCAACTTCTTTATCACCGACACCGACATCCACCACCATTTTCATTACATCATACCATAGCCATCTCCACCAATAAAACATTCGTAGCCGAGCCAACCTAGGATAGATTGGAGCCAACACCACCTCCTCGTGTTCGATACCCGCTCGCCACTACACCGTGCGCTTGCGGTAAAACTACAATCGTCGCCTCGGGACGTGTATCCGGGGTGCGATCAGTGCCAGCTGGGGATATCAGAGAGGAGCTGATGGTGGAGGCACACAGTTCGCCGTATTCTGTGCATCCTGGTGGCACCAAGATGTACCAGGATCTTCGTCTGAATTATTGGTGGTATGGTATGAAGAGGAGTGTGGCTCGGAGTGTAGCCAAGTGCTTGGTTTGCCAGCAAGTGAAGGCGGAGCATCAGCGTGCGGCCGGGTTGCTACAACCGCTTCCGATTCCGGAGTGGAAGTGGCAGCACATCACTATGGATTTCATGACTGGACTACCTCGGAGTCCGAAGCAGAATGACGCGATTTGGGTGATCGTAGATCGATTGACCAAATCTGCGCACTTTATTCCGTTCCGAGTGGGACAGTCTACTGAGGCGCTAGCGAGGAGATATATGGAGGTAAAATTCTTTTACTCTCCGTTTTTATTTCCTTTTCCTAGTTTGGATAGTGATGTAACGTGAATCGTGCAGGAGGTTGTGCGACTTCATGGAGTCCCCGTGAGTATCGTGTCGGACAGAGACACGAGGTTCACATCTCAGTTCTGGCAGAGTTTGCAGAAGAATTTGGGTACGCGTCTGAGTTTCAGCACGGCGTACCATCCACAGACGGATGGCCAGTCCGAGAGGACGATTCAGATTTTGGAAGACATGCTGAGGGCGTGCATGTTGGATTTCAAGGGTTCGTGGGAGGACCATCTGCATTTGGTGGAGTTCTCTTACAACAACAGCTTCCAGACGAGTATTGGCATGGCGCCTTTCGCCGCTCTTTATGGGAGGAAATGTCGATCGCCATTGAGTTGGGATGACGTTGGTGATCGGGAGTTGTTGGGACCTGAGATGATCGTGGAGGCCATGGATATCGTCAGGAATATTCGGGAGAGGTTGAGAATTGCTCAGGACCGTTTTAAGCATTGGGCGGATGCTAAACGTCGTCCTTTGGAGTTTCAGCCGGGCGACCATTTGTTCTTGAAGATTTCCCCGAATCGTGGTGTGATTCGTTTTGGGAAGCGTGGGAAGTTGAGCCCGCGATACATTGGACCATTTGACATTTTGGAGAGGGTTGGCGAGGTAGCGTATCGCTTGGCCTTGCCGCCATCTTTGGAAGGAGTTCACAATGTTTTCCATGTGTCGCAGCTTCGTCGATACATTAGCGATCCATCTCATGCCGTGGATTTCTCGGAGATTACCGTTCGCCCCGATATGACGTATGACCAGCTTCCAGTGCAGATTCTGGACAGGCGTCAGAAATCGCTTCGGAACAAGATTGTCAATCTTGTGAGGGTGATGTGGCGACACGGCTCACCTGGAGAGTCTACTTGGGAGAATGAGGATGAGATGCGAGAGCGTTTCCCACTTTTGTTTCCGGACTCGTGAGTATTCGGAAATTCCGAGGACGGAATTTTTCTTAAGTTGGGGAGGATGTAACGACTGCTTTTCATGTATCTGGATTTAATATAATATAATACATGTTTTGGTGGATTTTCTCCTCTTGTGTGGTTTTCGTCTCCGTAGATTTCATTTTCGATCGCTTCGTCGTATTTTCTCGTTTCTTCCTTAGGATTGTCGATTTCGAAGTATGTCATTCGTGACGGACTTCATAACGGTCGTATCTAACTATTAGATCAAGCCTAGGAGTCTTAGGAATCGATCCCGGGGCCCCGCGCTCCGTATCGGTACTTTTGGTGCTCATTAGCCGGTGTAAGAAGGGCCACCGACCGACTAGATGACGATCCAGTCGGTCGGCAATCCTTCTTGGACCGACTAGTTGGCTTTCTAAAATTGTTCAGGAGTTACTGTTTATCGTTAGTCGGTCTACGAACGTTGGTTGACCGACTAGGTTGCAAACTAGTCGGTCGGCAATGCTTCTTTAACCGACTAACACATCATCTTAATTTTAGTTGAGTTACTGTTTACTCTTAGTCGGTCTAAGAACGTTCATCGACCGACTAGATGCTAAACTAGTCGGTCAGTATTTGTTCATGGACCGACTAACTCTAGAATCCTATTTTCGTTCAGAAGTTACTGTTTGCACTTAGTCGGTCTGCGTTGGTCGACCGACCGACTAGTTGCCAAACTAGTCGGTCAGTGGTTGCTCTTTGACCGACTAACCAGTGTTAAAACCCTAATTTCTGGGCAGCCGCCAGCTCAACCTATTTAAACCCAACCCAATCGTTTTCTTCTTCTCCAACACGACCCAAAACCCTAAAATCTTCCCCTCTAAGCCCCCATCTTCCTCCAAGCTCCAATCCTTCATTCCAAGCCCTAAATCCATCATCCAATCCATCCATTCACTCTATCTACCTCTCATCTTCCCCAAAATCTCACAAAAATCCATCAAATCCCCAAATCCCCCAAACCCCTAGTTTCCCCAAACTTCTCCATTTGCTTCCAGATCTGATCCTAGGGTTCCCCGGAGTGTTTCTTCCGTCTCCTCTCGGTAAGAAATCGATCTACCGTTGTTTTCATAACCTATTAATATTATTTATGAAACCCTAATAAATTTCATGTTGTTTGTTGATTGTTCCCCCAAAACAGCGATTTCCCCGTAGATTGGCATCCGTGTGACGAAGTAGTCACCATCCCCGGTGCTAGGCAAGTGAAACTTGCCACTTAGGGTTTAGGCCATGTTTTAGGCCATTTGCTTGTTGTAGGCGTAAAAGAGGCTAGGCGACGAAATGATACTCGCCTAGGCGCAAATTGGGGAATTAGCTTGACAACGAAGCTAGTTCCGACATTTAGCATGTTGCACAATTACCATGTCATGTTTACTTTCCATTAACGGTACGCAAATTAATTGTCATGTCATTGCATCCTTTATGCATTTCAGTGATTGCGTAGCTTTGCTACATTGCTTGTGTTCCTGGCTCGTGTTCCAGAAGCGGGCCATGTGTTGGTTGATAGCCAATGCCCGAATTGCGTGTTTCCTGGCTCGTGACCAGAAGCGAGCATAATGAGTTGCTAACCCCAACGCTCGATATATTGAATTGTGAACTAAGAAACAAGCTCCCGTGCGGGGCAACCCTGGCTCACTAGCTGGGCTCATGTACAGGGACCCTGGCTTGTTTAGTGCGGGATGGGGTGAGGGTTAAGCGGCCATTCAACTGGGGGTCTGTTTGATCAACAACTGCAGTTGTAAGGCGTAAACTCTTTGGGGTGGGGTAGTGTTTGGGGCCGATCGGACTGATATGCTATACCATTCAGCGAAGGGCGCAAACATCTACAAAACAACCGTGAAACGTGAAATGTGTTTAGTGCCGATCGGTCTGATATGCTATGCCATTCAGCGAAGGGCATAAACACCTACAACAATGTGAATTGATTGAGATTGATAGTAGCGTGGCTACTCTTGTCTTGTCTTGTCTTGTCCCGATGATTGTTCTCTTGTACAAATTGTCTTGCCATGTTTTAATTGTGCACTCATGTTATAACTGCCATGTCATGCATACTAAACTGCTAGGTTGCTAGTTGCCTTACTTTCAGTTTCCTTGCCCAAGTCTTTTAGACTTGCTGACATGTGCCCCTTTACTCTTTTGGGTGACACATGTTAGATCCTGAGCCCGAGTACCTTGTTGAGGACGAGGTATTTGCTGACGCCGAGCCCGAGCCTGTGTTTGACGGGGAGTACGTGGACACTGGGGATCAGTCCTAGTGTCTTCGTTGTGTTTTACTTTGTTAGACAGTTGTTTTGTTATCGGTGCGTAGCACCCATACTTGTTATGTCGTTGCTTTTGTTTGGCCTTGTTCTGGGCCTTGGACTCTTTCTTTTAGCCTGGTGGCTTTTCTGGATGTTGGAATTATTTCTGGATGTTGGACAATTTGAGAGATGTGGAATTTTATTTCAGTCTGTCCTTGTGTTTTTATTGTTATTCTGTTGTGGTTACAGGGACCTGTTTATGTATTGTGGACGCTTATCGGGTTTGGGGCTTCGCAGCTCCACTCTCGTGCGGACCTTTTCACGTCTCGCCTCCATTTTAGGGAAGCGGGTCGTGACAAACTGTGTGGTCTGAACTGGACAAACACCAGGCCTAGGTGCACTCCTCTCCGGCTCCATCGGGTGCTTGCCCGCCTGACGTGCCTTCTTCTGATTAGCGATCTGCTCATGCTTCTTCGTAGCTACCAGGACTTGTCATGAGTGAAAAGGTGTTCCCAAAAAACACACTCTGTTTGTCTAGATCTAAGCCCTGTAGAAAGCGTGCAAAGTCCTCCTCGTTTGCTACCAGAGTAGGGGCGAATCGACTCAGTATGGTAAACTCAGCCTCATACTCGTCGACTGTCCTGGTGCCCTGCTCCAGGTTGATGAAGCGCTATTGCATCTCCCTTTTTGCAGCCTTCGGGAAGTACTGGACGTCAAACCTCTGATGGAAAGTAGCCCATGGAATCGGCTTGATCAGCATAGTCTCTTCAGCAACCCACCAGTGACTGGGATTATCTGTCAGCTGCTTCTTATCGAGCTCCACCCAATCGTTCGGATTGACTCGGGCAAGACCCAAGTTATCTGCAGTGTTGCGAAGCCATTCCTCGGCCACTAGTGGGCCCTCTCATCCAGAGAAGCTTGTCGGATGCATCTCTCAGAACTGCTTGGCTCTAGGCTCATAGCGGGGTGGTGGAGCAGCTGGTGCAGCCTGACGTCCCTGCTGGACCAAATGGTGCTGAACCTCCAGCATCTCTCTCATAACTCCAAGCATCTGGCGGATGTCGTCCTCTTTGCCTCTAGCAGCTCCGGATCCTTGTCGGGTGCTACGTCTCTCAGCCATTCCGAGGTAAGAAAAGACCGAGTTAATCTCGTGTATATGATTTCTCTAGATGATTGGCTAAAGAAAAATATTCTCATTGTTCTGAATTTCGCAGTTGCAGGACCTGCATGGGCCACCACTAAAACCAGTCACGCCCCGCTTCCGAAAATACACTGGAAGTGAGAACGTCAGAGGTCCGCATGAACTGGAGCAGTGAGGCTCGAGTTCATGGGCGTCTGTGATAAAAACACATGGCAGGTCCTTGCATGCATTTCAGAACAATAAGAATTATTCATAAATTAAAGCCACATCCAGATTTAAAAATGTCCATACACGAAATCAAACGTCAAGCCACAGCTGGGCCAAAGTAGCAACAAAAGATAACGTACACTAAACAACAACTGAAAGTAAACTAAGAGAAAACAGCAACGAAGTGAGTCCACTAGTCCTCCGCAGGGAGAGACTCGGCGTCTACGGCGAACTCTTGGCTCTCTAAGTCAGGTGTCTCGTAAGGATCCTCCTGGTACTCAGGCTCGGGATTTGACATACATCCAAAAACATGAATATATGTCAGCAAGGGTCTCCAAGAAGAGGTTAGAAAACCCAAGGCAAGATTGTCACGCATCGCTTCCCAAAACAACGGAGGCGAAGCGTGACTAAGGTCCGCTTGAGCCGGAGTTGTGAGGCTCTGACCCAATAAGCGTATGTGAGATACCAAAGATAGAAACAAACTGGTTCTTTCATATGTAAAAATTTGTAACAACAAATAGTACTGAAAGGAAAAGCATTCATTTTATTCCATTAAGATATCCAGAAGTACAAGAGTCTAACAAAGGAAGTACTGCTCAGCATGGTAACGCGGAAAGTAAACTACTGGTGCAAACACCCAACCTAGGCAGAAAAGTAAACGGTGCTATGCACCCGAACTAGAAAGCAGGGAAAACTCTGAACTGCAATAGTGAGGGACCTCTAGAACTGGTCCTCGTCAGGTACGTACTCCGGGTCGACGTCTTCTGGCTCCACGTACTTAGGAATGTCCGGCTCGTCCACGTACTCTGGCTCAACACATGACGTACATCACTCAAGAGAAAAGAAACTGTACGTCAGATAAAGTATACAAGGAGGGGTTAGACTTTACTGCAAGTGTAAGGGAATTAAGAGCAACATTTTACTGGTTGATTAACATGCTGTTGTTATGACATGACAGTTATATTATGCAGGAAGTAAAGTGGTGCAAGAAATTAAAACGTGATAGGCAGTAGCCATAGCATTTGCTACCGGCTACGGGACTAAGCTAGACAGGACAGAACAAGGCAAGAAGTACCGTGTGTGTCACGAAGGTTCACGCCTTTCGGTTTGTACCGAGGGATCGCTCAACCCAAGTATACGGGGCAAGACAAGACAAGAAGTGTGTCACTAAGGTTCACGCCTTTCGGTCTGTACCGAGGGAATGCTCAACCAAGTGCACGGGACAAGCCAAGACAAGAAGTGTGTCACTAAGGTTCACGCCTTTCGGTCTGTACCAAGGGAACGCTCAACCTTGTGCACGGGACAAGACAAGACAAGAGGTGTGTCACTAAGGTTCACACCTTTCGGTCTGTACCGAGGGAACGCTCAACCTAGTGCACAACTCGAGACAAGACAAGATTGAGGGTGACAAGAGAGATTCACGCCTTTCTGTTTGTGGGTGGCCAAACCCGCCAAGCCGAGGGAACGCTCAACCTTCCTCCACCCAAATTGCTCAAGACAAGACAACCAGATATCACCCTCGCATGGAGAGCACCTGAAACGCCCGTAGGCTTTTGTGAAATGACATGACAGAGTTGAGGAGTTGTTCATTATAAGGTGTCCACATGCACGCACACACAGAATAACCCTAAGGTGTCATTTGTTGTTGTTGTTGTGCTTAGACTTCGTTGTCATTTCACGTCCGGTTCTCTTTAAATGTACTCTAACATTCTAAGAAGGAGATGGCCTAAACGTGGCCGTAAGAGTACAGGTGTAAACACTTGCCTGCAGTGGCGAGGACGTCGTCTGTCCGGAGCGTCCCGTCGAAGTGGTGCGTCAGCGAGGGTCCGTCTGAAAGGGGTCAACGGCGGTGTCAGGACACATTTTCATCATTCCTATTAGAGTTAATTTCTAAGTTCAACGGGGCTACCCTAGCAGTCAAAGTCACATTTTCGTTCCAGTTCCGCCTAATCGACGATCTATCCTATGTGCACAGAAATTTGGTCCTTCGTCGATGTCTAATATTTACAACCTTTTAAAGGTGCGGAAATAAAATTTAGTTATTTTTGACGATTTTTAGATTTAATTTTTCGTTTTTCTACGGTGGGGGTTCTTACTACGCGTTAGAGAGCTAACCTTTTGACGTCGACCAAAAGCGGATGTCGGGTCTGAACGGCGATGCGTCGACATCGTCTGCAACTCCTCGGCCATGGATAGCATAGGAGGCACCTCTAGACAGTGAGGTGGTGGCATGAAAACAACGAACAATTGGCGATCTCTCTCATGTTGTAGGTAGCGCAACGGATCTTCACGACGACGGCGACGTTGGGTAAAAACATATGGGTACGTGATGCATGCGAACTCCGAGGGTCCAAGGGGACTGTCGGTGATTGAAGTAGGTCAGTGTGGATTGCTTGGTCTGGTGGGTGGCCGACGGTGTGAGCGTACAACGGTGGGTGGCCGTGAGAAGTCGAAGAGGACAGATTCGTGCAACGGTCGTTGTCGCGCATCTCAGCGGAAAACCAGTGATCAAAAGAGTCAAAGGAAAATTGCAGTAGCTAAAGGACTTCAATAGGAATCCAATGGTGGTGGAGTGGTCACCGTAAGTGGTCGGAGGTGGCCGTGCACCGGCATTGAAGAACAGCGCACAGATCTGTCAAAAACAGCCGATAGGACTTGTTTCAACGGGGTTTCGAGGAGATCGAGATGAGAGAAATGATCAATGAGGAATGTAGTGGGTATGGGGGACTCGAGAGGAGTCTAACGGTTTTAGGGTGGTCGCCAGCGGTGGCCGGGGGTGGCCGGGCGACGTGTTTTTTGACGATGGACAGATCTGTCCAAAACTACCATTGAGGCGAGTTCGAGAGGTGTTTCAAGGAGGTAGAGATGAGAGGAGAGGGTAAAGGGAGTTGGAGATGATTGGGGGGTCAAAGAGGAGTTGGATGGTGGTGGTGTTCGCCGGAGGTGCCGGCGGATGGCCGGCGGGCGCCCCTTTTTTCGGCGATGGGTTCAGCAGCACAGTTTTTTCGGATATGGCTTGTTTTGCTTGGGTTTTTGAGGTCTTGGAGAGGAGGAGAGGCAGGAGAAGATAGTGAAGGAGTTGGTGGTCGAAGAGGGGAGGCTTGGGGTGGCCTTGGGTGGCTGGAGGAGGAAGAAAAAAGTCGCCGCTAGGGTTGGTTGCGTGAGCAGCACAAATTCGGCATGGTGTTGTGTTGTTTTGAAGAGGAAGTTGGCTAAAGCTTTATTTAAGTGGGGTATAGTTTAGGGGTGACTAGGAGAGAGGGTGAGATAGGGAGAGTAGAGTTTGTGAAAAAAGAAGGTGACAATAGTGGCTGAATCAGATCTCTTTGATACGTTGGAGATATTAGGGGGATTAGGGTTAATTTGAATTTCAAATTGATTAAGGGTTAATTAAGGAAGGAAAAGGATTAAGGGATAGCTCATCCTACGGGCATCGGAAAAATAATCCAAAAATACCGGAGCGATCGCAGCTACAAGAGGCTCGAGGATACGATGGTCAAGTTGCGAGATAATCCTACCGAGAAATATTATAAAATCAAGAACCGAGTGTTGAAGCCAAAAGACCAAAACGCCCTTTCATTCAAAGCTGTTCTGTGAAAGAACGAGCCATGAAATGACGTTCACTAAAAATCCCACAAACAACTACTCTTCCTTACGGTCACAACGACATATCACATCGTATAGTCCAGATCCAAGAAGAGGCCGAACAAATACGCACACGAAAAGAGTCGTACGCGTAGAAAATACGAACGGTCGAAAAGCGGCCATTACATTCTACCCACCTTAGAAATGATTCTGTCCTCGGAATCACTTACACTAATAATAATAACATCCATATAACCTTATACCCGCAACTCTCATATCTACACATAAAGATCGCTACTCCTATAACTTCAAACAACGTTCCTCAATAATCCATCATAACGCGTCTCTCCACTGGATAATGCTACAACTAGAATCACACCCTGGCACTTAATTATAAATCCACATCACCGCCTACAATTCAACAATCATCACATCTCCAATATATTCCCCATCATATTAACTCATAAATTAATCCTCCATAATCCCTGAACCATCAAGCCACATCTATCCTTACTCCTATCATCTAATCTCCTAATCATATAAAATCCATCTTCCTAACTATCCATTCATCTCAACATGTCGTGTTACTTCCAATGTCTACTCACTCCAACCTATAGTCAAATCTTGATGCTTTAAGTGCCCTACTCATTTCATGATCACTCTAAATCATACTATACCTCCATATCTACTCATATATACCACTCGTCCAAGTTTCAGGTCGATTAAGTACTCATCTCCCTCTGTATAATTTCATTCATCCAGAGTCCCCATCGAGTCCGTTACACATTGGTATCATTAATAAGTCTTGGACACCTCATTCTTTTCATCCAAAGAAATCTAATCTAATATCCTTGTTATTCAAAACCAACTAATCACCGATACAACATATCTCATCTCACTCTGAGCCTACCCGCAAACATAACCCTATAACAAAATAGCTAGTACTAACAACATCATAACAATAAAAAAACACTCCCGAAGAGGAAAAGAAAAGAAATGAAGTTTAAGTCCTATGACATATTTTAAATCATTGGGAAAAACGTGTGGAGTTGTGGTATTGGTTAAGGGAGGATAGGTGGGTTGTGATCTTTGTGGGCTAATCACAAAACATTAAAGGTTTGATTTGAAAGGAAACAAAAAGTTTTGAAACATACATAAGCAGCAAAAAAATAAGCTAACTATAATATGAAAGATTAAAACTATGGAGTTACCTGCAATGATGCCATCCACTGCTGTCATGACATATGCTCCACGGACAACAGCTCCTCTCTGGGTAGGGGCAGGCGCTCTACTCTGCAGTGGGGCTGGTGTTCCGCCCTCCACATGACGATACCTCGGGCAATCTCTAGTGACGTGTGTGGCGGCTCCACATGCCAGACACAAACCCAGCCTCTTCCTGCAATCGTTCTGACGATGTCCCAGCTTGCCACAGAAAAGACATCGCTTTCTGGTTTGGCTCTGAGCAGTTGCTCCTGGCCTCTTGAAAGGCACTGACTGATCTGGTCCCACTATAGACCTAGTAGAAGGCCTATGCTGCTCCATCGGTCGCTTTCCTCCAACATCAGAAGGATCAGGTAGACGTGCCATGATCTCATGATTTCTGGCGGCATTCAGTATAACTCACATGGTCGAAAAGTCTACCGAGGACATGGAAGCCTGAATCTTCGGGTGCAGCCCCTAACGAAACCGATCAGCTCGATTCTCTTCCTTCTTAACCATATGCGAGGCGAATCGACTAAGCATCTCGAACTCCGCCTCGTACTTACCAACCGTTATATTCCACTGCTTCAGATTCACGAATCGGCTCAACAGATCCCTCTTTGCAGCCTTGGAGAAATACTTCTTTTTGAACATGGACTTAAAAGTCTTCCTCTCTACTGGCTTCTGCAGACGCCTCTCCTCAATGCGCACCAGTTCCTAGCATTCTCGGTCAGCTGCATCTTGACTATCTCAACCTTGGTATCCTCAGGAATCTTCGTTGCTACCAGCTTCTCTTCTGTGCTCTAGATCCACTCATCAGCACATAAGTGTTCTTCCTTCCCAGAAAATGTCTTCGGCTGAAGCTCATTGAACTGCTTTAATACAGGAGCAACTCCTGGGGCAGGTGGCGGCGGTAGAGCCTGGACGGCTCGGGTAGCCTGATGGGACTACTGAACCAATTGATGATGAATGTGCAGCATCTCCCTCATGAGGCCTAGAAATTGATGGAATTCACCACCCTGGTCTCTCGGAACTCCATCCGTTGAGCTCACGGCTCAGGTATTGCGTCTTCCTGCCATCCTATTGACAAGGAAGACCCAAATTAGATTCATACACGATAACTGGATAATAAAAATGAATGCGAGTAATACTATTGCTATGAACTTTTATAATTACAAGACCTGCATGGGCCACCATTAAAACCTGTCACGTCTCGTTTCCTAAAACTACGGAGGCAAAGTGTGACTAAGGTCCGCTTGGGCCGGAGCTGTGAGGCTCGGACCCAATAAGCGTCTATGAGGCACCAAACAAGTTCTTGCATATATAAAAATTCGTAACAATAGAAAGTACTGAAAGGAAAAGCATTCATTGTATTCCATCAATATATCCAGAAGTACAAGAGTCTAACAAAGGAAGTAATGCCCAGCATAGCAACACAGCAAGTAAACTACTGGTGCAAGCACCCAACCTAGGCAGAAAAGTAAACAGTGTTATGCACCCGAACTAGAAAGCATGGAAAACTCTGAACTGCAACGGTGAGGGACCTCTAGGACTGGTCCTCGTCAGGTACGTACTCCGGGTCGACGTCCTCTGGCTCCACGTACTCAGGAATGTCAGGCTCGTCCACGTACTCTGGCTCAACACCTGAAGTATAGCACCTAAGAGAAAAGGAACTCTACGTCAGGTAAAGTATACAAGGAGGGGTTAGACTTTACTGCAAGTGTAAGGGAATTAAGAGCAACATTTTACTGGATGATTAACATGCTGTTGTTATGACATGACAGTTATACTATGCAGGAAGTAAAGTGGTGCAAGAAAGTAAAACGTGACAGGCAGTAGCCGTAGTGGGTGCTACTGGCTACGGGACTAAGCTAGACGGGACAGAACAAGACAAGAAGTACTTTGTATGTCACGAAGGTTCACACCTTTCGGTCTGTACCGAGGGAACGCTCAACCCTAGTGCACGTGGCAAGACAAGACAAGAAGTGTGTCACTATGGTTCACGCCTTTCGGTATGTACCGAGGGAACGCTCAACCTAGTGCACTGGACAAGACAAGACAAGAAGTGTGTCACTAAGGTTCACGCCTTTCGGTCTGTACCGAGGGAACACTCAACCTTGTGCACGGGACAAAACAAGACAAGAGGTGTGTCACTAAGGTCCACGCCTTTCGGTCTGTACCGAGGGAACACTCAACCTAGTACACAACTCGAGATGAGACAAGACTGAGGGTGACAAGAGAGATTCACGCCTTTCGGTTTGTGGGTGGCCAAACCTGCCAAGCCGAGGGAATGCTCAACCTTCCTCCACCCAAAGTGCTCAAGACAAGACAACCAGAGATCACCCTCGTATGGAGGGCACATGAAACGCCCGTAGGCTTTTGTGACATGACATGAAAGAGTTGAGGAGTTGTTCATTCTAAGGTGTCCACACGCACGCACACACAGAATAACCCTAAGGTGTCAGTTGTTGTTGTTGTTGTGCTTAGACTTCGTCGTCAAGTCTAAGCTGTCAAGGGGGGTCCCGGACGCTATCATTTCACGTCCGGTTCACTTTAAATGTACTCTAACATTCTAAGAATGAGATGGCCTAAACGTTCCTGTAAGAGTACAAGTGTAAATACTTGCCTGCGGTGGCGAGGGCGTCGTCTGTCCGGAGCGTCCCATCGAAGTGGTGCGTTAGCGAGGGTCCGTCTGAAAGGGGTCAACGGTGGTGTCAGGACACATTTTCATTATTCCTATTAGAGTTAATTTCTAGGTTCAACGGGGCTATCCTAGCAGTCAAAGTCATGTTTTTGTTCCAGTTCTGCCTAATCGACGATTTATCCTATGTGCACAGAAATTCAGTCCTTCGTCGATGTCTAATATTTACAACGTTTTAAAGGTGTATAAATAAAATTTAGTTATTTTTGACGATTTTTGGATTTAAGTTTTCATTTTGCTATGGTGGGGGTTCTTACTACGTGTTAGAGAACAAACCTTTTGACGTCGATCAAAAGCGGATGTCGGGTCTGAACGGTGATGCATCAGTGTTGTCTGCAACTCCTCGGCCATGGGTAGTGCAGCGAGGCACATCTGGACAGCGAGGTGGTGTCACAAAAATAGCGAGCAAGCGGTGATCTCTCTCCAGTTGCGGGTAGCGCAACAGATCTTCACGACGGCGACGACGTCAGGTAAAAACACGTGGGTACGGCAATGCACGCGAACTCTGAGGGTCCAAGGGGACTGTCCGTGATTGAAGTAGTTCAGCTGGGGTTGCCCCACCTGGTGAGTGGCCGATGGCATGAGCTTACGGCGGTGGGTGGCCGTGAGAAGTCGAAGAGGATAGATTCGTGCAACGGTCGCTGTCGCACGTCTCAGCAGAAAACCAGCGATCAAAAGAGTCAAATAAAAATTGAAGTAGCTAAAGGACTTCAAGAGGAATCCAACAGTGGTGGAGTGGTTGCTGGAAGTGGTCGGAGGTGGCCGTGTGCCAGCGTTGAAGAACATCGCACAGATCTGTCAAAAACAACCGATAGGGCTTGTTTCAACGGCTTTTTGAGGAGATCGAGATAATAGAAATGAGAAAGGAGGGATGCAGTTAGTAGGGGGACTCGAGTGGAGTCCAACAGTGGTAGGGTGGTCTCCGGAGGTGGCCGGGCGACGTGTTTTTCCGACGATGGACACATCTATCCAAAACTGCCATTGAGACGAGTTCGAGAGGTGTTTCGAGGAGGTAGAGATGAGAGGAGAGGGTAAGGGGAGTTGGAGATGATCGAAGGGTCAAAGATGAGTTGGATGGGGGTGGTGGTCTCCGGAGGCAACGGCAGATGACCGGCGGGTGCCCCTTTTTCCGGCGATGGGTTCAGCAGCACAGTTTTTCGGCTAGGGCTTGTTTTGCTTCGGTTTTTGAGGTCTTGGAGAGGAGGAGAGGGAGGAGAAGAAAGTGGAGGAGGTGGTGGTCAAAGAGGGGGAGGCTGGGGGCGGCCTTCGGTGGCTGGAGGAGGAATAAAAAAGTCGGCACTAGGGTTGGTTGCGTGAGCAGCACAAATTCGGCCTGGTGTTGTGTTGTTTTGAAGAGGAAGTTGGCTAAAGCTTGATTTAAGTGGGGTATAGTTTAGGGGTGACTAGGAGAGAGGGTGAGATGGGGAGAGTAGAGTTTGGAAAAAAGAAGGTGACAATAGTGGCTAAATCATATCTCCTTGATACGTTGGAGATATTAGGGGGATTAGGGTTAATTTGAATTTCAAATTGATTAAGGGTTAATTAAGGAAGGAAAAGGATTAAGGGATAGCTCGTCATATGGGCATCGGAAAAATAATCCGAATATACCGGAGCGATCACAGCGACGAGAGGCTCGAGGATACGGTGGTCAAGTCGCGAGCTAATCCTACCGAGAAATATTATAAAATCAAGAACTGAGTGTTGAAGCCAAAAGACCAAAACGCCCATCCATTCAAAGCTGTTCTGTGAAAGAACGATCCGTGAAACGATGTTCACTAAAAATCCCACAAAAACTACTTTTCTTTACGGTTACAACGACATATCACATCGTATAGTCCGGATCCAAGAAGAGGCCAAAAAAATACGCACACAAAAAGAGTCGTACGCGCAGAAAATACGAACGGTCGGAAAGCGACCGTTACAAAGATATACAAAATGAAATTGAATTTAAGAGGCATTTATTAAATTTTACGAGGTGTCAAAAAAAACAAGTTTAAACATGCCCGTTATAAATGAAGTAAAGTAAGACATTCCTAACATGCAGTTCTTAGCAGTTTAACAAGTAAAGTAAAGCTTTTCTTTTGATTCATTAGCATGTCAATTTAACTGAGACAACAATAATAATTTGCAAGTTCCATGTCAATATTTCCCTTCTATCATAGGGTTCTCGCTTTTAGGTCGTGATGAGTGGATCGTTCTTCTTACAGGGTTTACCGTGATTGACGCTATCCCACCGTACACGGGTGGTGCTTTCGAAGAGAGGACCCCTTCATACGCATAGTGGTCGCTCAACCATAACCCCACCCCAGATTTGTGCTGGAACACGAACCAGCCTAGTCGACTCACACGACATCACGAAGTCACGATTTCGCCTTCGAGGCGCACGATTTGACGATGTCACACATTTGTTAAATATTCTAAGACATGCTGCAATTTAATGATATCATCATTTATTTTTATCGAACATTTTCAATGATTACGAGAGTGTTGAATAATATTTACGATAATTTAACAAAAGGGTTGAACATATGGATTTAACAAACATGTCACGGAAACTAACTTTCTTTGCCATTGTTCAAAACTAAGGTATATCAAGTTATATGTCATGGTATTAATTTCATGCGTCATTTCACGTGTAGATTTCGAGTTATACAACTTTACATGCAAAAGACTAAATGAGCATCTAACTTCAAAAATTCACTATAAATTGCATACTTGCCTGATTTCAGCGATTTTGGTGTCGTTGGGTTTGTCTTGACGGGTACTACGTTATAGTACGTCTGGTTCTCTGTTTCGATTAAGCACATCACTGAATTAGGCTCCTTTCAAGATAATCAAAATATCAAAATAATCCCTGAATTAGGTTCGTCTGATTCTATTGGGTTCTCTACCTAAGGTGATGTTTATATTGTATTACATCATTCTTATACTAACATAATATGCCTTATTTTATTCAAATTTCTAATATTATACTAACAAGTTAATACTAACAAGTTAACTTACAAGCTGTGAAATTACTACTAACAAGTTATCATTAAAATTAATACTAACCTTACTATAAACTAATTATAAAGTTACTACTATATTTAATACTACCACCTACTCTAACATGTAATAATATCTCTCTTATCTAATCCTCTCTATCCGTCTCTTCTCTTTAACTCTCTTTTTTTTCTCTTTTGTTTGCAGCTAGGGAAACTCACGCATGCAGGGGAGGGGAGAACTCACGCACGCGGGTAGAGGGCGACCGGCGGCACAGGCGACGGCTCCCGGTGGTTCTTGGTGGCGTCAATAAGCAGCAGCACCCACTCTCGGCAGCACGGCGGTGCTCTCGACAGCAGCGACAGTGCAGGGCGATGCGGGCTGCGACGTTCAGAGCTAGGGCGCGCGCGGCGATCCTCAGGCAAGGGGCGACAGTTGGGGGTCGGCCTTCAACAGAAATGGGAAGAGAGGGAGGGAGAGTTCTAAAATTTGTTGATTTCTGAAATTGTTTCACATCTGGGTTTTCTTTTCAGATTTTAATTTCAGTTTGTGTTTGATTTGGGGTTGAATTCGAATTGGGTTTGATTTGTTGATTTGTTTGATTCTGGTTTGGAAAATTTGGTGGAGGATTTGGGAAGCTGATGGGTTTGATTTTGGTTTGTAATTGGGGCTGAATTGGTTTGGGAAATTGGGGCTGAATTGTGTTGATCAGGAAGAAGGGATGAAGATTACAGGAGACGTAGTGCTATATACGAATTTGTAATGAAATTTTAGTAATGCTTTAGTCAAAAGTTTCTTTCTGTTTTAATTTAATTTCATTTGTCCCATGCAGAATTCTGGGTTTGATGGGGATTCGTTTGTCTGTTAGATAAGTTAAGGCCATTTAATTAGATTAGGTTTTGATTAAGCTGGGAATTAATTGCTTTGTTGACTTAAGCAAGGGGAATGCATCTGCCTTAAAAAACGTGAGCTGGGTTTGAAATATTAGGCATACATTAAATATTTAGTCAATGGAAATTAAATGGGTTAGGTTAGCTTAGACTAAGTTTAAAATAAAATTATACACACGTTTATCAATTTGAGGGGCTACTGGCAGGTGATGATTAATTAGGGTAATTAGTAAAAGTTAAAAGTGATTAGTAAATTGTAGTTAGTAAGATAATTAAATTAAAGTAGTTTATTAAACTTGATAGTTAATTAATTATGATACGGTAAAAACGAATAATAGAGACGTGTACGCGTCGACGCGTAGCTAGGAACGTACGGACGAAAAATTATCTGGACGAATGAAATAAAATACCGTCATGCACTATCTTAAACACACCTAAAAATACAGGCCGTTACAGTGGTGCATCAGAGTGGATGCTACATGACTCTGCTCTGAGGTCAGTGGGACTACCATTCTCTTCTTGGTCATACCTAAAATTAAAAGATAGGTCAATGCATTCATCGATGTTGCAGAAAGGATCGTCAAGCATATTTACTTGAACGTCGGTATGCCAAATAGACTCTTCACAAGTATAGATCTCTTCAGTGCATGCTCTGCTGCCTTTCCTCATTCCGGGATAAGGTGTCCTGCTAACTTCAAAGTACAACTTATCATCCCTCATATCGACTCTAATGTTACCCCCGATAGTTCCTTCTGGGGAAATTTGATCAATAACAAAACTAGTAAACAGCTGTTTAAGGGGGTCCACTACGTTGATGGCCAAGGTCCCTGTGGATCGGACCTCATCCATAAGTTATTCCAGGAGGGGTGCAAAGGCATCATCATACAGCGGGCAAGAGTTTGTTCTCATCATCGTGTCTCCCATGTTACCTATTAAAATCCTATTGAAAAATCTGGAGGAGCACGTCAATATGAGTGTCGAATAAAAATAAAAGAAAGATAAAATATGAAATGTAGCCAGGTGATGAAAACAAAATATCATCGCCTCCCCGGAAACGGCACCAAAAACTTGATCGCCCCCCCAGATACACGCCCCGGGAGGACACGATTGTAGTCTTACTGCAAGCGCACGGTGTAGTGGCAAGCGGGTATCGAACACGAGGAGGACTAATGACGGTACTCTATTTTGATCACTAAGCTATTGGTGGAGGAATGGTTTTGAGAATGTTGTCACAATCGTTCAATTAACAATTCGAATTCAATATTAAGAAGGCATCTAGGGCTAGGGAATCCCCACTACGGATCGTCATTCATCTTTGTGAATCGTGAATCTCAATGTTGCGAGACTTGAATTGAGGTGAACTAGTCGTAACTAAATAGAGAGCCTAGCTCACGCTCTCGCGCTATTACCGGTCTATAGTGACCTAGGTTAGGGCCCACTCTCGTGCAAACCCTAACCGAAGACACTAGCATGAGGATCGACATCATCATTCAATTGCTCCTCGAGCGCACTCTCGTGCAAACTCAAGTTACGATCTAGGTTGTGATAGTTCGTATTCATCCAATCTCGTGCAAACGAATATGGACATTGATTTATAATTAAAAATCCTAGCTTTGGCCCAGTCTCTTGTAAACCAAGTCTAGAGAATCTCGATTATAAACCTAAATCGAATATCTAGGCCTTCCCATCGATTGGAATCCAATCTCTTGCAAACCCCAAATCGATGAAAATTCATATATATTCATAATAAATCAATCACAACCTAACCTTCTAGTAATTCTAACAACATATGATCACAATTCTAAAATCGAATCCATAGGGTTCATCCCTATGCCCTAGAACAGCGGAACTACTCGTA
Source organism: Scilla litardierei (assembly GCA_030789695.1). Taxonomy (NCBI): domain Eukaryota; kingdom Viridiplantae; phylum Streptophyta; class Magnoliopsida; order Asparagales; family Asparagaceae; genus Scilla; species Scilla litardierei. The sequence continues at coordinate 217,590,229 of CM061141.1, read as the reverse complement.
ATTCATCATAAAAATAACAGAAAAAACGAATGAAAGCATGTAGTAATTCATAATTGGAGAAAAGCAATTCACAAAAATGTGAAATTTCGATAAGAAAAGCTAACCAGATCTGAAATCTTCAATCTCCAAAAGGGAATTACAATTAGAATTAAGCTAAAACCTAATTTCTGGTCTCTCCTTAAACTAGGATTAAAACTGGCCTTAAATACAAGTCAAAAATGGCCAAAAAATCCTGATCGATTTGCCCCTAGCGCAGCAAGAACCCTAGTTTGCGATACAGGCAGACTGCGCCACTCGGCCGAGTGAAAATATCACTCGGCCGAGTGACAGACCCAAAGAAAACAGAGAAGTCGGGGGTTTTGGGGGTCTGGCACTCTGTGTCACTCGACCGAGTAGAGTTTGTCACTCGGTCGAGTGGACTTTCTCACTCGGCCGAGTGGGTCTTCTGTTGTGCTTCTCCAAATTCCATAGAGTCGGCTAAAATCTTCTTTGGGAAGCTCTACTTACTCGGTCGAGTGAAGTTCTCCACTCGGCCAAGTGGGATCATTTGCTCGATCGGATGGCAGTTGACTCCGGGTGCTCTTGTATCAGTTGTACTCGGCCGAGTACGTTCCTTCACTCGGCCGAGTGAGATGTATGCTCGACCGAGTAGCCTGTTTCTGGACTCACATCTTCTCCTCCTCGCTTCCTTATCGATTCTATCGAACTTCTTCTTCTTCCGCTCATCATCTAGCGCTGCTAGCTCCTTGATAGGGCCATAGGCAATGCTCCGGTATGTGTGCAAGTCCCTTGATCTCATTAATGCTCCCGATCGTTCCATATTTCCTGAAATTCGATAAAAACAAGAAATAGTGAAAAGCGATGTGATATCGTCTAATAATCGTGGAAAAAATGTGATATGTGCGATCAAAATGATATGCAAATATGCAGAAAAAGGGTGTAAAATAAGGAGCGATCAGGAGATAAAACAATAGGTGTCGGATGATAAATCAAGGCTATGATGAAGTGGATTCATGAAGATTATTGGACTTCATTGTAACCCTTCATTAATCTTACTTTATATTTCTTAAATTATATATAGCCTTGAATAGATGCACAGACTTGCATTTGCATCATTTCCATTATTAGGGTTCCTTAGAATTCATGTTGAACCCATAACATTTGGTTCATTGCTTAAAACATTCTTTCTAAAGGTTTTAGAGCTGGATCTGGCGCTTGGTGAATGGTCACCAGATGCTTGGCTTGTTAGCTTTTGGATAGCTTGACAAAGCCATGGGTCAGTCACTTGATGGTGTATGACTAGGTGTCTGAACAGTGCTCCAGATGCCTGGTACATGTACTTCTTGTGCCTGATCAGTTGAGCCAACATTCTAGTGCTCTCTGTTAGTTTGGACCCTCATTTGGCAGCCATCTGAAGAAGGCTTACTAGATATTTGTACTGTGGTTCAGACGTCTGGTAAGTGTTTTTCAGACATCTGTCTCTTGGAGATTGGACTTCGTATTTTTCATCTGTCCATCTCAATCTGCCAGCCATCTGGAGTTGTGTTCCTAGGCGTCTCAGTAGTGGCACAAGTGCCTGGGAACCATTCTCTAGACGTCTAGTCGACTCCAAATGTGCCTGTTTATAGCCGTTTGGTGTGATTTTTGAGGAGCCATTTTCTTGGCTTTTGTGCGGATTTGAGGGCTTATTTAAGCTCGGTTTGGAGGCAGTTTTTGGCTCCCATGCTCAATGAAATTCAACTCATTTAGAGCCAGAAAGTAAGTGCATTTTCTTCTCTCTTATTTTCTTTTTCACCTTGGTTAAAAGTGTACATGCATTGAGATTGCATCCAGAGAGAGTTTTCCAAGTGCATTATCTTCTACATCAAGCACTTGGTGTTTTCAATCTTCATGCCTTCACACACATTGGTAAGATCTATCAAGGCATATGTAAGATTGTATTTTGTTTCTTTTTGGTTATGAAACATAGTACTCGGGTTGTGAGTACTGATGCACCCAGAATTAACCTCAAAACCCACCTAGTTATAACACGAATCACACAGAGATAAATCCCCGCTAACAGTGCCAATGGCTAGATGTGTTCCTAAATTAACCCTAGAAATTACCGCAAGTGCATGGTGTCAGGCTTTGAAGTATAGAAAGACGTCGAACCCACATGGAGGTGATGTTAATTGACTTGGGTATTTTCCAGATCTCAGAACAATGTCAGCATGAGTATTCAAATTGGTTGTCACAAAATATCTCTTATTAAGATTATCAACAATATAAAAAGACTAGGGCAATATGACTCACCACTAGGATCATCGGATGTCGATGCTAGGTTAGAATTCTTACGTTGGAATGGCGTTATTAAGGGGAGATTGTCGCATATAAGATGTATAACTCATGACCAACTCTCGTTGTGTCACTTGTCTAATGTATCATGTGTACTCCCACCTCGTGGATGACTTCACAAGATGCGTGCATTAAGGACGACAACTATACTCAATCTCTGCTCACGCCACCTCATGGGTTAGAGCTTCGATCTATGAATTGGTGGCTCTTCATTGGTGCTACTATCCTAGTCATCAATTAGTAATATGGGATGTCGATAGATCCCATCAAAGTGCGCGCCACTATCGTGGTCATGAACCCTAATTGGATTCACTAACATACTAATTAAGTTCATATGATATCCTTGCAAGATATGCGCCACGTCGTGGATCACAACCCCTATATGGAATCTCCTACAAACTTGGCTGGATCAACCAAATCACACCCGTTTTACTCCAAAACAACCTAAAAATCCTAACTTTACATCTAATTCCTATGATTCTAGGGCTAATCCATTAGCCCTAGATAAGACTACTCATTGATCATAGAGATGCCAATATAAAATTCGATAAAGAGTAGAGAGATCAACATCACAACTGAAGGCATTAAATAAAGCATATAAATAGAGAGGATCGTTACCAAAACGTTGTAGATCAACAAGCAAACGCAGAGAATTAAGGGTACAAGATTCCAAGAAAAGGCGACTAATAAAAATATGAACATTGTCATCTACAAAATAGCGACGGCTAAGAACTCTCTCAAAGAAAACTTAACTAAAACTGAACTAAAGAAAATAAAATTGTGCTTATATGCAAGGGGTATGGACCCCACAAAAAACAGAAAATATGGGCACTTGGGCCCACTAACTAGTTTGGCCGTGATGCCCTACTCGGTCGAGTAGCGGCACCGCTCAATCGAGCGTGATGCGGCTCCGCTTTGGCTGCTGCTGCTGCTTTGGGCTGATACGGAGCTACTCGGTCGAGTAGCCCCTCCACTCGGTCGAGCTACAGTAGTCTGAAATTCTCTCCAAAACACTGCTCTGTTTGGGTCTGGCTCGGTTGAGCTGAAGGTCTGCTCGGTCGAGTAGCCATGCTAGCTCGACCGAGCTACAGTGCTGGAGAATAGCTTGAAATAGTGCGTCTGTTTGGAATCAGCTCCGTCGAGTAGGAGCTCTGCTTGGTCGAGCAGGGCGTATCAGTTGTGCTGGAGCTCTTAGAGTGTCAGCTCGGTCGAGTACTAAGCAGCTCGATCGAGTTGCCTGGGAAACAGACTCCATTGCATTTAAGGCTCTCAAATCTCGTTCTTTTCTCCTCTACTCCTCCAATCTTCTTCGTCAACTTGGAGAACACCCATGGATACTTGCCAATGATGCTCCAGACGTGTCGGATGTGTCCATGCCCCATAACTGCTCCAATTCGCTCCTAAATTCCTGAAAATCTACAAATCTATACGAAACTCGAATATAGCATTAGAAGCGCGATAATATATGAAAATGTGAACTTTGGATAGCGAATATGATATGAAATGATGTAGTAAATGCAAGGAAAATATGGACACATCAAAATCCCCCCAAGCTTACCTCTTACTCGTCCTCGAGGAAGACGAATACAAAGCTCACCGGGCGATAAAAATAAGAATAAGAAAAAGTATGAAAAATGGAGGGAAGTGCAAGATTATTCGGTCAGATCTCAAGCTATTAGCTGCATATCACGATACTTGGAAAATGAAACACATGCTATAGAGATTTCATATCTTGTAAAAACATGGTATTTGCAAGATTTTAAGAACAAAGAAAAGGGATTCTCTAATTTCATACAATCAATTCATATTCACTTTATGCAATTCATAGAATTGAATATACAAATGTTGGTCATGCAATTTTCAATCAAGAGTTATAAATGAAGCATATAAGAGTCACACCAAGCTGCAATAGAGAATGGAATAGAAGTCAAGATATTCACGTATTCATATCAAACATAATAAGTCGCCATAGCTAAACTATTTCGCTAAGTTTTAGCATTATCAAATATTCCCATTCGTGCACAACTCCACACTAATGTCATACTCACTCATATGGTCAAATGAATTCACCCCAAGCTTAGCTTGAGGTATCACATCTAAAGGAAAAAGATGGGAGAAAATGATTTTTTTTCCTCGGGTTTCCCAAGTATATATGTGGCTCCAATAATGAGATAGAGAAATATTTTTTTCTTTTTTTTCTCATTTTTTTCTTTTGTAGGAGCAATATGATATTTTTTTTATTTTTGGCTCATTTTTGGCTTTTTGTACTTTTGGAGTTAACTTTTACTTTTGCAATAGATTTTTGGGAAACATATGCGGTATAAGTAGCTGCAAGGGGTGAACTCAAGTGACGTGTAAAGAAATAAAGAAATATGTGGAGAAGGAACTAAAATATAATACTCTGTTCACTCTACGATGTGCACAAATGGTTCAATAAGATAATGCATCAACTAAGGCTCATATGTAAGCATGGATATTCTCAATCATTTCTGTAAATAGTGAAATCAAGCGGTAAGGCGTACAATCATATCCGGCATGCAACAGAAGGTGAATACGACAATAATACAGATGCTTCAGCTATACAAATGATGCGTGAATCTTGGTACATTTCCAACAAAAGCATACTAAGCACTATTGCATACATTCAGCTTCAATAAATATCATGCATTCACTTAGAGAAATCATCAAAAAAAAAATATGTGCAAGCACATGTAGATAGTTAGAACTGAAATACTCTACAGTAGCATGGTAGGGGTAATAAGCATTGTAAAAGCTGCTAAAGCTATAAGAGATATCATCATATGGAATATATCTAGCAGGGGAAATAAAAGTGGAAGAATAAAATAAAAGCAAGCATGCGAGCATACCGAAACACGGAAAATATGATGCAAAAAGGAAAAAATTAAAGTGGTGTAAAATGAGTGGAAAATAGAAAATAAAAGGAGTAAAATCGAAAGGAAAAATTAAAAATAAAAATAAAAGCGATAGCGCTCATCCCCGAAGCTAAACGCAGCAGTTCCTCACTGCTGAGAACACACAAGCTAAGCGGGAAAATGATGCTATGGTGGGTCGGGTGGGTAAAAATAGGAAAACTAAAACTATGCAGATAAACAATAAAAATACAGATGCATGTCCTAATGCCTATAGTATGCACAAGTACACAGATGATGTGCATGATGCAGTGATGCAAGATGGATATATGCAAATGGACATGGTGGGTCCTCCCCCAAACCGAATAAGTGCTAGGCCCCAAAAAGACAGATGGACACAGAAATGGTAGGGGGTACAAGAGAAAAAATAGAACTCAAGCAGCGACATCGCCCTCTGTGGGCGATGGTGGGTCCTACTGCGGAGGACCAGAAGAAGGAACAACAGGTGGGTGCACAAGTGTAAGAACTGTTGAGTATTGGACTTCTCTCTACTTGGTGTTAATGATGAGCAAACATAAATACTTGTGACTAATCCCATATTTGCAATTAATCCATTGTTAGTAATGTATGACAATCAAAGATCAATGAAAGCAAGAGAAACAGATTGGATGATCAAAGATAGTGATTGAAGCTCCGAGAAGACTTCAAGCTCATACGTTGGTTAGAAGAGAGAGTTCTACAAATGTAATCTTCTTTTTCTCTTTTAGTTTGTAGCTCTGAAGTAGAACTTTGTTGGAGCACACACACATCTCCATTTTAGTCTTAGGATATCATTAGATCAACTTTCCTTAGACTCCAATTCATTTCTATCAAGAATGTGCATGTTGTGATTTCAACAGTCGACTGCTGAACGATTTACAGTCGCCTGTTTAAAAACAGTCGACTGTGTTTTGTTCTACAGTCGCCTGTTATGCACATACTTAATCAGTTGATTTTTTGGCTTTTTGAGCTTTCACTCTATCAGGCGACTGATGTACATCTCACAGGTGCCTGTCCAAGTGACAGTCGACTGTGGTTTGTTAATCAGTCGTCTATGTATCTACAGCCCAAGATCATTCTAAGTTTGATCTGGCAAGTCGACTGATGTTGTATTTACAGTCGCCTGTCCAAGGACCAGTCGACTGTAAATGCTTCAACAGTCGCATTTACATGATTCTTCTAGAGGACTTGCGCTCTGGAATATTTCTTATTCTAGTGCCAGTCGACTGATGTTGTATTTACAGTCGACTGTCCATGTAACGACCAGTTTTTAATGTTATGTTTTTTCGTATTTTCTCTTGTCGTACGTCTTTTCCATACCCGTAATTATTGCGTATTCGTATTACGTATCGTCGTTAGGCGTAATTATTCCGCGTACTCGTATTAATCTGCAAACCCTAATAAGTTTTAACCAAGATTATTTTTACCTATTATGACATATCTTATCAAATAAATATTTTAAATTTTCTAAGTCAAACATTTATTTAAAATCCAAATATTTTTGAAAAACTTCCCTAGTTAAATCCTATTAAGCCCATAACTAAATTAGCATTATTTTATATTAAACCCCATGATTTCTCCCCAATTAATGTTTTCATTTACAATTAGCATTAACCTTCCCTAATCAACTCTATTAAAAAAAAATTTTATTAGAATCTTCCCTAATTTAACCTAAACCCTAGCCCTTCCCAACTCAGCCGCCACTCTCCTACATTTTTTTATCCCAAGAAAATAGAGAACCCAGTTTTTCTCATTGCACCCAACCCTATTGATACTTGAACCAATGCAATAACAAAATCCCAAAAGAATTACATAGGGTTCACATGCACCTAATCTTTCAAATTTAACTTAACCTCGGGCCCTACCCTCAACAGCCGCACCCTCCAATACTTGAACCAAAAAAGCCTTTCCCAGGCCTCACGTAAGACCCTAGCCCCTACAAATAGAAACCCAACAAAGTTAGCAGGAAGCCCTACTCTTCTACAACCCTAGGCCTCTACCCTCAGCCGTCCTCTTCTTTTGCAAAACCTGAGAATTCCCTGGGCATCTTCTACTTCATCTACAAGAAACACACAGCCGCCCCCTTGAAACCCGAAGCCCGACGGCCAGCTTCTCCCCCCTCGCCCTCCTACCCGGCCCGGCGGCCACCTCCCGCACTCTCCACACACCCAGCCAACTTCGGCCTCCTCCTTCCCCGGGCTGCACAAACCGCAACCCATACAAGCCCTTCCCTCTGGCATTTACCTTCCTTCGTGCATGCCCACGCCCTCCATGCACAACATGCACCGACAGCCCCTGCAGACTTCCTGTGGCCGCCTGTAAGCCCCGTACGCCGGTAGTCTACCTCCAGGCACTTCTCCAACCACCAACCAGTAGCAGATGTCCCCTCGCTGCCGCAGCGAGCCTCCGCACCATTCAGATCTACCGTCGTAGCCGTTGTCAAATGCAGTGCGCATCCCAATCCTTCGCTGCATTTTACCGGTTAGTAGATCTGCCCCTTAAGATGCCATAACCCACACCGTATCGTAGAAAACTTAATATAAAAAAAGACGAATCATTAGACATCGTAAGGTTGTTTGATACTCGTTATATTAAAAAGAATCTAACTCAAATGTATGTTTAATCAAACCAGAGAACCGATCCCACCATAGCGTAGTGCTCGTCGAGACGAACCCAACGACACCAAGAACGTTGAAATCAGGCAAGTGTACAAATTATTGTGAATTATTGAAGTTGGATGCTTTTATAGTCATTTTCATTTAACGCTGTATAACTCGAAATCTGCACATAAAATGACGCATGAAAATAATACCATGATGTTGTAGACTAAAAATGTGACACATCAACATATAACTTGATATGTTTTAGTTTTAAATATTGGCAAAGAAAATCGTTATCTGTAGCATGTTCATTAAATCAACATGTTCAACATTCTTTTTAATTATTGTAAATATTGTTCAACGTTCTTTTCATTATTGAAAATATTGTACCAAAATAAATATTGACGATTTTAAATTGGTGCATATCTTGCTTGGTCATTTTTGGAATGTTTAATAATGAGTGACATCGTGAAATCGTGCGCCTCAAAGGCGAAATCGTGACTTCATGATGTCGTGTGAGTCGATTAGGCTGGTTCGTGTTCCAGCACAAATCTTGGGTGAGATTAGGGTTGAGCGGCCACTAAACATATGAAGGGATCCTCTCTTCAAGAGCACCACCTGCATGCGGTGGGTAGCGTCAATCACGGTAATACCCCCGTGAGAAGAACAATTCACTCATCACGTCTTAAAGGCGTGAACCATATGAGAGATAGAAAACACTGACACAGAACTTGTATTTACTATTGTTGTCTCAGTTAAAATTGCCATGTTAACAAATCTTAAAAATGCCATGCTCATTACTTTACTTCTTAAACTGCTTAGAACTGCCATGTTAGAAAATCTTTACTTTACCTCATTTAAAATTTCCATGCTTAAACCTTGTTGTTGTCATCTCATATAAAACTATTAATGCTTCATAATTCAATTTTACCGTGTACACCTTGCCTTGGGTTGCTGACCTTTACTTGCATACCAATGCTGACATACATTCATGTTTTTGGATGTATGTCAGATCCCGATCAAGAGTACCTGGAGGATCTTTTTGAGACGCCTGACTTAAAGAGCCAGGAGTCTGCCGTTGACGCCGAGTCACTCCCTATGGAGGACTAGAACCTACGCCGTTACCGATTTCCTTAGTTTTTCTTTTAGTTCTCTACTTAGTGTATGTTTCATTGTTGTAGTTCCTTTGGCCCTGCTGAGGCCTATTTCGTTTTATTTCGTGTATGGACATTTTTCTGGAAGTGGATTTAACTTTATGGATGTTTCTTATTGTTCTGAAATGCATTCAAGAACCTGCTATGATGTAATTATCACATACGTTTAATGAACTCGAGCTTCACCGCTCCAGTTCATACGGATCTTCGTAATGCTCTCGCTTCCGTTGTATTTTGGGAAGCGGGGCATTACTTGTTTTAGTGGTGGCCCATGCAGGTTGTGCATTTGCAAACTTCGTAGCAATAGAAATAATATCATTAGCCAAAACGTCTAGAATTACCATGTTCACGGAATTACCCAGGTACATTGTCGCAGCATAATAGGGAGGTCCAACACCAGGATTATAGGAAGAGTTAGTTAGACACCCATGCTTATTGGTTAGACACCCTTGCTAAGATTTACTATTATCATCTTAGAAGTCACCTTAGTCGTATTACTATCTTGGGTCTTATCCAAGCTTGACCATATTAGATTTTGGGAGTTTCATTTAGTCGTTTGCTTGGACCTACCAAATTTTGGGCCTAACCGAACATGGCGATCGTCGCATCCGTGCAAGTCAAACCTGAGAAGCCTGCAATGGTTAGAGACTTCAAAGATGTACTTCCGGATGATATTCCAGGTCGATGCTCATGCAAAATACTCTTAGAAACAACATGGATGAGATTACAATCCTGATCTTCAGGGACCCTTTCCTTGAACCCTGTACAACAGTCTAGTTCCTTAGAAAAATCTTAGTACTAAGTTTTCATAATATTTTGTCAACCTAATAATCATGCCCCTGATTTTTATTATTCGTAATCATTACACTTCCATGTTAATGACCGTAGAATTCCATCGTAGCAGATTCACAAAGTTATTTCCTAGTCGTATTTACGTTTTGATCATTCAATTCTATTCCTTTCCCTCGATTCACGTGATCCCTTCATGACAGCCATCATTAACCTTTTGAATCCTCCATATTGTATACCCTGATACTTTTTGATTCATACAAGTTACTTTAAGAACCACAACGATGACGTTTCAATCCTGATTCTTTAAAAAGTACTTTCGATTTTCATTTTATTGAATTCCTTGCCCAGTTTAATTTCTTTGTAAACCTTTAGTATATACTTAGATTTTCTACCCTTTAGTTGACTAAAACTCAATCTTGATTATGAAGCTCTCTTAACAAAATCTTTAGTTACTATCTCGTAACGATTTTCTAACCTATATTCTCCGGACTCCTATGTCACATAGTCTCGTATCTTTACTCTACTTTCTTCACATATCGAACTTCATTTTTAAACCTTGTTTCTATTTCACTAATTCGATATATCATACTACTAAACTTATTTCAAACAACATACTTATAAATACTTTTCTATGCTAAATAAAAACCCAACTTTTTAGCGTGTCAGTCTTATATTCATCGTATTCATACTTCAAAATTTTTGGTACAAATCTATTTCCATTAGCAAAACAATCACTGCATCACTATACTCATTATTTTCTTCTTCTAATACTTATTCCGTGTTTTAACTTATACCATCCACTCGCTATTCTCATATATTTTATAAGGATATTATTATATTTTACACATATCTTTCATTCTCCTCATAAATATTTTTATGCCACCTAACATAGCTAACTCCTTATCCATGCCTCATCTGGAGTCGTTCATCGATCACAATCTTGATTCGTTACATCGGTGAACCAATTGGACTAATCTGAACCATTCAACTCTGAATCCGACACTATTGCTTAGTTATCACATTAGTGCTTGTCATTGCTTATGTCAACCTTAGTATAAGTATAGCGAGTCTATTAGTATTAATTGTGATGTCATTGTGGTGCATGTATATAGGTAGTATGTGTGGACCCGTGTGTGAGTCTCGGTGTCCCACTCAGGTTTGAATGGGCACCCTCTTGGCATATTAGTATGGCTACATATTGGGTGACTTAAGCATATGCGATGATATACGTGATAGAAATATAGTTATATACGATAGTAAGCGTCATGCTTGTATGTATGTGTGATAGTTATATCACTGTAGGGATATCCGTGCATACTAGAATTGGTGTTTGATTACCTACTAGCGGTATGTACCTTAGATGTACTTGTCAATGCTTGTAATTGTATGCTAGCAAAATGATGTACGTGTTAGGTGTAATGATAATATGTATACTTATAGTTGAGTGTACAGATCTATTGAGTGATCTATATATTGGTGTGTATGGGCGTGTGCTCATGCGTGGATAGGTATGTGCTTTGATGTATGTATCTATACATATTGTATGAATATGTTTGTTTTGCATATAATAGTAGGATTATAATATTGTATTACCCCATACGGGATGATGTATGTGTGTACCAGGAGGTATACATGATTGTGTGTTTATAACTATGTGTGGAAGTGTATATGGAGTAGCATACTAGCCCTATGTATATTACTATGGTTGAATGCATGTATTATAGGTATGTGACTTATGATATATGGGTAAGTGTGTGAATATGAATACATATTGTTTTTATAATGAATGTATGACTGGGATAGAGTAACTCTAAGGTATAAGTCTGACCATCCCTAAGTTGACCCTATTCGAGGACGTCTGAGTACATATTGGTTTTCTTGCTCCCAAGTTGTGGGAGTCAAGGTCAATCGAGTGTATTTTGATTTTACTTGTAGGGTTACTACAAATGGATTTTAAGGAAACCTCAAGTTAGTGTTCTAACTTGAGTATCCGGTGGTATCCGGGTGGAAGGGACGTAGGATTATCGGGAACAAGTCGGAAATTGAATTGGGTAATCTATGTTGGATATGGACGACATAAATACACCCATGAGGGGATGTATGAGGGTATACGGACCTCAGATGTCGCGTGCACGAAGGCGTGCGCGAAGGGAACCTTTTCTCGTGTGAAAAGGACCACTCGATAAGTGGAAAAAGCCACTCGATAAGTGGAAAAAGCCACTTTATAAGTGCAAAATGGCACTTGATAAGTGGATAAAGAAGAAGATAAATGAATGTGCTAATATAGGCTAATAAGCTTATATTTAGTTATTTCCTACAATAACTACCCCTAAAGCCTATAAATAGGAACCAAGGGTAAGGCATTCATTCACACTTTCCGTGCCATAAGTTTGCATAAGGCATCCTTATGTTCTTCTTCTCCCTTCCATTAAAATCCTCTTCTAGTTAGAGGTTTAGGCGGTGAAACTCTGCTTCGATCCTCCGTGACGAAGTATCGACCGTTGTGGCGAATCCGAGAGCGAAGTTCCGAGATTACGGTGCCGCGTACGTAAGCGTAAGTCTCGACTTGATTATTCGATCCTAACGTCCTTGTTTTGTCAGGATCCTACATTGGTATCAGAGCCATATGGATTCGCTCCGGTCAGACCGTCGCACCGTCAAAACTATGAACGAGTCGTTGTCTTTTTCAAGAATGGGTATCCTACCATTATGGATATGGTAGGAACACTTCGTGACGGAGAGAACGCAGCGGTTGTTCTTTTCACGTTAGGGTCTCCTACCATTACGGATATGGCAGGAACTCTCCGTGACGGGAAGAACCGACCGTTCATATCGTCAAACTCGCTATCTTCATGGATGCTGAGTCTCCATTCATAGGGAATGGGCACTCTCTTCATGTGGAGCCCGTAGTTTACGAACTTTTTGAAGTAAGTTATTTTTTTGGCACACGGCCATTGGAGGATAACTACTTTCTCGACGAACGGGTGCTTCACCGGAGAAGAAGATGGTGGTTATTCCCATCGGGGAAGATGAATTTTGGTGCATGAAATCTATAGCCATATGGGCAATGGAGGCAATGCATCCCCCCTCCCCATGCGGAGGGGGTTGGCTACGGCCAATAACGACGAAAACCACCACGACCACCCCGTCGAGGGGGAGGAGTGCATGCGGCCACGCCATGCAAGGGGGGATACCGGCCATGGCCAAATGGCCAGGGGCCAGGGCCGGCCCTGGCGAGCCCTCGGCCAGGGCCCCTGGCCGGCCAGGGCAGAGGCCCTGGCCGGCCCTCGGCCAGGGCAGAGGCACTAGCCGAGGGGCCATGGTCCCTGGCCGGCCAAGGCAGAGGCTTTGGCCGGCCAGTCTTATGCCCTTGGCCGGCGTTGGCTGGCCCCGGTCAGGGCAGAGGCCCTTGACCGAGGGAATGTGGCCATTGCCGAGCCTTGGTTGTCCAAATTTTTGGGGATGGGGCTTACGTGACCGAAAGGGGGGGCATGCATGGCAGTGGCTTCCATGGACAACCCCTACGGGTCCGACGGCAATTCTCTGCGGCAAATTCCCCTTAAGGAGGGAACGCTTGGATCCATACGGGAACCGGCGACGGTGGCTTGCAGAGAAATCCCCACAAGGGGGATCCGGCCTTGGCACGGCTACGGCTCTACCCCGGAAAATGGCCAGGGATTGCCAAATATTTCGCTAGTATCATAAGGGTACTAAGTCGAAATATACAATTTTGAAAAATACGTTTTTCATACGTTATGAAAAATACATTTTTAAAAAAACGCTTTTCCGTTGTGAAGTACTATAAGAGTACTAACATTTGATAAAGTGATGGGGAAATATTGAAAGTTACTCTAGATGGTGATTGGAAACGTAGTGACCTTTCCGAGTCTAGAGTAACATTTTCAATATTTTTGGAAAGTAACTTATCAAATTGTAAATATCATTCCAAGTGGGAGTTGAAATTAGAACTATCCAAATGGGATATTCTATTCTCATTTCAAGTGGGAATTGTATTTATTTTAAGAATTTTCAATGCAATGTTTTTGATCAAACCTTCGGTTTTTGTGTCTTTTGCAGCATTTTAAAAGTAAAATGTCTTCCGCTTCAAAGAATATCGTCGCTGACTTAAACAGAGGTGAAAAACTCAACGGTGATAATTACAAACTTTGGTCCATTAAGATACAATACGTTCTGGAGGAGCAAGAAGTGCTCGAGACTCTAAAGAACGTCATGATTGAACCCGAGTTGGGCACTACGGCCCAACACAGACGAGACAAGGAAGCTTTTGATGCTTGGTCTCGGAAGAACAAGATAGCCCGCATTACGTTATTGTCCAGTATGGCCGATGACATAATGCGCATCTTTCGAGAACATGACCTAGCCATGGACATATGGTCCAAGCTAGAGGAGAAGTTCGGTGGCACATCGGTGTCCAAACTTCGTGCCTTAACTATAAGATTCGATTCATATAAGAAACGTCCAGATCATTCCATGGGGAAACATCTGCGACATATGGTGAATCTTATCTCGGAGTTAAAGGACGCAGGTCATGTGCTCACTGATGAGCAACAAATCCAAGCAGTCATACGTTCCCTACCAAATGGGTGGGACCAAATGAAGATGCATCTCACTCACAATGAGAGCATCAAGAACTTCAGCGACGTTTCAAAGCACCTCGAATTAGAGGAAGAGCGGCTTGCGGCTGCCAAGCCAAGTGCAGAAGTGCACATGGTTGCTAATTCCTCACATGGGGGAAAGAAACGAAAAGATCGTTCGAAGTTCACTAATGAACGTAAAAAGCAACCTGAGTCTACCAAGAAACCAAAACACAGGGGTGGGCACAAGAAGTGGCACAAGAAGAAAGACTTGAAGAAGATCAAGTGCTCAAGTGCAACAAGATCGGTCACTATGCTCGTTCGTGTACGAGTGGAGGCGACGAGGAAACTTGTAAATATACTAGTTACATATGTGTTTCTAGTTCAATATTTCTTGTGGAATCTAATCCATTTTGGATAATTGATTCAGGTGCCACCGACCACATAGCAAGGGACAGACGGTCCTTCGTGGAGTATCACCGGATACCCCAAGGAACGAAGTGGATCTATGTAGGAAACAACACACGTGTTGAAGTGAAAGGCGTTGGGACTTGCAAGCTAGTCTTGGACAACGGCTGCACTCTCCTACTTCATGATGTCCTCTTCGCTCCAGATATTCGAAGGAATATAATTTCTGTGGTCGTGTTAATGGGTCTTGTCTATAACTAGTTTGTTCATGATTGTAATGTGGACTTAAGTTGTAATAATACTCTTATTGGTACTGGGTTTGTATTTAAAGGATTTATTGTAATGAGTACAATGTATGATTCCTCGTGTAATGAAAATTTCCTTATTGCAAATTCTAAGACTTATGAGTCTGATGTGATTTGTTGGCACGCAAGGCTTGGTCATATTGGACCAACGCGTATGGATAGATTTGCCAAACGTGGCCTTCTATCTAATGTTTCAAAGGTTGAAATGTCGACCTGCGAACATTGCCTAGTGGGGAAATCTTATCGCAAGCAGTTTGGAACCGGCACAAGGGCCGAGGTTCCATTACAGCTTATCCATTCGGACATATGTGGTCCGATGAATGTCAAGACAAGACGCGGGAAGTCCTATTTCATCACTTTTATTGATGATTTCACCCGATTCAGACATATCTATTTGATATCCCACAAAAGTGAAGCATTGGCTTGCTTTAAAAACTATATGAGTTTAGTGGAGAATCAATTAGATCGGAAGATTAAGGTCTTGCGAACCGATAGGGGCGGTGAATATCAATCAACAAGTTTTAAGGAACTTTGTGATGAAAAAGGCATAGTACATCAGGTAACTATGCCTAATACTCCTCAACAAAACGGTGTTGCAGAAAGGAGAAATAGGACTTTGATGGAAATGGTCCGTTCAATGATGGCGCAAGCTAACTTGCCAATCACCTTTTGGGGTGATGCATTATTGACGGCCGCTTTCATTTTAAACCGCGTACCCTCGAAATCAGTTAGCTCCACTCCTTATGAGTTGTGGAACCAAAGGTCTCCTGACTTAAACATTTTGAAACCTTGGGGTTGTGCATCCTACGCACATATTTCCTCCCATAAGTATGTCAAAATTGGGCCAAGGGGAAGGAAATGTATCTTTATACGATACACAGAAAACTCCAAAGGTTATGTTTTTGTTAGTCAGGAAGACAATGGTGGGCTAATTGAGTTTGAGTCGAGGGATGTCACTTTCTTGGAAAACGAGTTTCCAAGACAGGACGAGATAAGTCAGGACTTATCTCTATTTGAGATTTATGATCAAGAAGGATTACCTCATTCGAGTGGGAGAATTCTTGGTGAAAACGAAAATACGTTTCAACCTTCACCAATGAATTATACGAATGACGATTATCCTATTCCATACGGGAATAATGATCCAAGTGGGAGCAATTCTAACGACATTCCAAGTGGGAGTGATATTAGAATTGATCTAAATTCGAGTCAACAAGGACTTGAAGAATCTCAAATACGACGTAGTAGTCGTACAAGGTTGGCTTCTCTAAGATTTGAGGATGAATTTCCGCAAACCTTTATGACTTTACTACAAGAAGATGACGAGCCTGCTACTTTCAAACAGGCCGTATCTTGCCCTGCTAAAGACAAATGGATGGAAGCGATGCAAGAGGAGTTAGAATCCATGAAAGTTAACCAAGTCTGGGACTTAGTTGACTTTCCCAGAGGACGTAGAGCTATTGGGAACAAATGGGTTCTCAAGATCAAGCATAAGGCTGATGGCTCTATTGACAGATATAAAGCTCGCCTTGTCGCGAAAGGTTTTACGCAACAGGAAGGGATAGACTACGAAGAGACCTTCTCACATGTTGTTCGTTTTACCTCGATTCGCTTGATTCTGGCAATGGTAGCTTGCTTAGACCTCGAATTACATCAAATGGATGTAAAGACTGCCTTTCTCAATGGAGAATTGGACGAGGAGATCTATATGGAACAACCAACAGGGTTTATAAAAGAAGGAAACGAACATAAGGTTTGTAAACTTCATAAATCCATATATGGTCTTAAACAATCCTTGAGGCAATGGTATATACGATTTCAAGAAGTTGTTTTATCAAATGGTTTTACCATGCTTGATGAAGATAACTACGTATATTTCAAGAGGATTAAAAGCAAGTATGTTATCATGTCTCTATATGTAAATGACATTTTAATAGCCGGAAATGACAAGGGCTTTGTGATGGATATCAAGTCTTGGCTTTCATCAGTTTTTGAGATGAAAGACATGGGAGAAGCTGCATATATCCTTGGAATTAAGATTTCAAGGAATCGTTCGAAGAAACTTCTTTCTCTTTCACAGGAAACTTATGTAAAGAAGGTTCTAGAACGATTTAATATGCAGGACTGCAAGTCCATTGATACTCCTATAAGCAAAAGCGATAATTTATGTCTGAAATCATGTCCTAAGAACCAAAAGGAGAAAGAGATTATGGAAAAAGTTCCATATTCCAGTGCAGTTGGTAGTCTTATGTACGCTATGATGTGTACAAGACCTGACATCTGTTTTGCAGTTGGAATGGTAAGTCGTTACCAATCCAACCCAGGGCAAGTACACTGGAAAGCGGTTAAGAGGATAATGCGGTATCTCAAAGGAACTGCAGACTTTGCTTTATGCTATCAAGGAGATGCCTTGAGGCTCGAAGGCTACACTGATGCTGATTGGGCGGGTGATCTCGATGAGCGACGATCAACCTCAGGATATGTTTTTCTACTCGGATCTGGTGCAATATCCTGGAGTAGCAAGAAACAATCCTGCATCGCACTTTCAACCATGGAAGCCGAGTTTGTAGCATTTAGCATGGCAGTCCAAGAGGATGTTTGGCTTAGGAAGTTCTTAGACAAGCTAATTAATGCAAGTGACTCAGGTGCTGTACCCATACACAGTGACAGTCAAGCATCTATAGCCTATGTCAAAGATCCGAAATTCCATTGTAAGACCAAACACATAGATATCCGCTACAAATTTGCAAAAGACTATGATAAGTCCAAGAAGGTAGACATAAGGTACATATCTACGCAGGAGATGGTAGCGGATCCGCTTACGAAGGCGATCCCCAGAGATGTGTTTTACAAACACTTATCATATCAAGGATTGCGTAAGAGCTGAGTTGTACCAATATAAATTCCCATGTCTGTAAATGATCAAATTTAATAAAAGAATAAGTTCTTTTTCAAACATTGCATATGAATTTCTTGAGAAATGTTTGTGTACATTTTTTGAAATCTCAGCTATACTTTCTAGTATGTCGGACAGATTGAGGTTGGCTCTCTCACATAAGCAACCGCCTTATTCTATCAGACAGATAGAATAGAGATGAGACCTGTTTACAGTCAAAATCATCAGACGAATGATTTAGAGTCATGACTTAAACAAAATGGTCGCATGAAAGATCTGCATCATATAGATGCTTACAGAAGATCTAAGAGGATTTTGAAATCCTATCTGTCTAAATGCGGGATGTGAGTCCAAAGGATTATTTGAGTAGAAAAAGGGACTCAAAGTCAGACATTGTGGTGTCTGATCATCATCCTTAGAACATCATTGAGACATACACTCCCTGGGAAAGGAGCGATGTTGTAATACGTATTCATACTACGTATGCATTTTTGACCATTGGGTTAGAATAGTAAATAAGTTTACTATTATGTGAGACCCAAAGACCACATGGGTCTTAATTCATTACCCTTATGGACTCTAATTGGTTCCTTTAGATTTGACCGGGTGATTGCTATCTTAGCATGTTACTTATGGACTATGGTTAATTCGGTCCGGCGGGGCATGTTAGAAAAGCAAGTCAAGTCAAGATCGAAAGGATCACAAGAAGAGGAAGATTAATTTCGCATTCACATTTGGACTTTAAAGATTCAAAGCTGGCCAGCCAATTGCAATCCAGATGGGATTCAATTGTTGAATATAAAGTATAAGAAATGTGAAGAAATAATCTACGGTAAAGCATGCGTTGATCTACTCAACTTTGCACCTCAAGGAGTGTTGTGTATCTCTAACAAGTGCACAACAGCGGACTCTATGCGTATGACGGTCACACGGCCTATTTTTCGGTATGATAAACAGAAGAGTTAGAGGAAAATAAGTTTCCTTACAATCCCCTCAAGTGTGAGTGGGAGATGTTGGATATGGACGACATAAATACACCCACGAGGGGATGTATGAGGGTATACGGACCTCAGATGTCACGTGCACGAAGGCGTGCGCGAAGGGAACCTTTTCTCGTGTGAAAAGGACCACTCGATAAGTGGAAAAAGCCACTCGATAAGTGGAAAAAGCCACTTTATAAGTGCAAAATGGCACTTGATAAGTGGATAAAGAAGAAGATAAATGAATGTGCTAATATAGGCTAATAAGCTTATATTTAGTTATTTCCTACAATAACTACCCATAAAGCCTATAAATAGGACCCAAGGGTAAGGCATTCATTCACACTTTCCATGCCATAAGTTTGCATAAGGCATCCTTATGTTGTTCTTCTCCCTTCCATTAAAATCCTCTTCTAGTTAGAGGTTTAGGCGGTGAAACTCTGCTTCGATCCTCCGTGACGAAGTATCGACCGTTGTGGCAAATCCGAGGGCAAAGTTCCGAGATTACGGTGCCGCGTACGCAAGCGTAAGTCTCTACTTTATTATTCGATCCTAACGTCCTTGTTTTGTCAGGATCCTACAATCCAACCCCTTGAAACATCTCTGTGTTTGCATTGTTTCATTTTCGGGTTAATTTTTCATTCCGCACTTTATTGCTGGTTAGGAATTTAATTTGGTGTAACTATAATCTTAAATTGCATAAACACTATTCAACCCCCCTTCTAGTGTTTTCCTCATAGCCATGACCTTACAATTGGTATCAGAGCACTGGTATATAGCTATGGCATCCAACAACAACAACGTTCCTCCACCGACTTCGTACAACAATCACGACCGTGATGAAGCTTCCACCGTCTTCGAAGGACAATCAACGGCGGCCTTCCCATTTCAATGGCATGAATTTCGGCTATTAGAAACGCTGGATGGAGACGTTCTTAAGGAGTGCTTCTCTTTGGAGATCCCTCCACAAGGAATACGTCGAACCCTTCGAAGAGGATTATGACAAATGGACGCCTTCCGAGAAGTCCGCCGAAGTAAACAACGCCAATGCAATGACCGCTCTTCATTGTGCGTTGGACCCAGATGAGTTCAACAAGATATGCACATGTAAGAGTGCATTTCAAATTTGGGACCATCTAGTCGTTATCTATTGTCACGCCCCGCTTCCCAAAAATATGGAGGCGAGACGTGAGTAGGTCCGCTCAGACTTAAAGCTGCGAAGCTGCAAGTCTGATAAGCGTCAATAAACTTCAAATGGCAGGTCCTTGCAAATGCGATACGAAACAAGAATAATAATAAAGAAAGAGACATAAAATAGCCAATCTCAGAATGTCCAAAAATAAGTTTCAACATCACAGAAAAGCCACCATGCAAAAAGGAAAAAGAGTCTAAAGGCCCAAGCATGGCCAAGAAAAGTACAACGTACAGAAAACAAAGTAATGGTGCTACACACCGACAACTAACAGCAACCTAAAGCAAAGTAACTCAGAACAGTCTCTAAGACTGGTCACCGGTGTCCACAAACTCCTCGTCAAACGTGGGCTCCGGCTCAGCGTCAGCAAACACCTCGTCCTCAGCAACGGTCTCTGGCTCAGGGTCTAACATGTGACACCTAAAAGAGAAAGGGGCACATGTTAGCAAGTCTACAAGAGACTTGTGCAAGGAAACTGAAAGTAAAGCAAGCAACCTAGCAGTTCTAGCATGATGCAATGACATGGCAGTTAAAGTATGAGTGTAACAGGTAAAGTAAAGTACAACAAGATTCTAGCATGGCATGGCAAGAGTAGCAACTACTAACATTCACAAGTCACGTTTTCATGTCGTGCCCAGAGTTCACGCCTTACAGCTGAAGTGGCTGTACGGGCACACTTCTACGCTTAGTGGTCGCTCAACCCTACCCCTCCATGTGTATCGAGCCAGGGCATTACCCCCGAACATGAATGCTCGCTTTTGGATCACGAGCCAGGAAGTGTTTTTCAATATGGCATAGGGGTGCACCTAGCCTCAACAAGCAAGTACAAGTATAGTAGCGGGTGCTACGAATGCAACAATCAGACATGGATGGCATGACATGGCAAGCTGTAATTTAAATGCGTACAGTTAAGGAATTTAAACATGGCAGTTACAAATGCATGGATGACATGGCAGCATGAACAATACAGGTAAAAGGGGTTGGATTTAGCTTCGTTGTCAAGCTAGATCGAATAAGGTGACAGATCTAGTTTCGTTGTCAAACTAGATCAAATAGGCGTCAAGGCAGCTATCATTTCACTGTCTAGTCTCTTTTACGCTACGGTACAAAAGTGGCCTAAAACATGGCCTAAACAAGCAACGGGCAAGTTTCACTTGCCTACAAACCGACGTAAGAAAGCCACCGTCCAAAGAGTCCAAAGTCACAAACAACCTACGTGCACAAGTCCACCAGCCTACATTTCCATTTTAAATTATCTTGATTAGTGATTCTAAAACATTTAAAAACATCAATTTTAATCTTGATTAACAGGCTGTGGTTGGGGGGTCCTAGGGGTGCAAAACGTTACCTCAACACGACGTGAAATCTACACTGGCGTCGGGTAGCGACGCTAAGGGTTGGAATATAAGAACGTGCTCCTAGTCCAATTCCAGATAAGATTCCTCGCTCGAATAGTCTGGGCAGCAACTAGATCAACGAACCAAGATGCCAATGCTAGCTCTTGTGACGAAGGGCTACGACGTGTCGCAATGTCGAATTCGGCAAAACAACGGAGAGGAAACCCTTGGGTGGGACCCACAGCAGTTCTAGGGGTCAATGGGGGACCCACAACACCTCTGGAGAACTTGGGGGCCCACGGTGGCAAGCGGTGCGACGGATGCGGGGTTGCGACGAATGTCGCTCGGTCAGACCGAGCCGCTGTGAGGGAATCTCTTGGTCAGACCGAGAGAATCTCTCAGTCCGGCAGCTTGCAGCGCAGCGGAGGCGGGCTTGGTGCGGAGCGAGGAGGTTCTCTCGGTCGTAGCGGGCAATTGCGGGGGAATTTGTCGGTCGGGCACTGCGGAGCGGGGCTTGCAGCGAGCAGGGTTGCAAAGGAGCGACGGTGCGGTGCGATGCGGGGGAACGGTCGGTCAGGCGCTGCGGAGCGGGGCTTGTAGCGAGCGGGGGTTGCAACGAAGCAGGGAAGCGTGCGGAGCGGGGAAATCTCTCGGTCGTAGCGGGCTGATGCGGGGCTTACGAAGCGGGCGGCTGCAGCGGAGCGCTACGGTGCAAAGCGGAGCGGGATGCGGGGCGGGGCCTCGGTCAGACCGAGGGAAAACGATGAAATCCGTCGGTCGGGCACTGGCGGCTGCGTGCTGCGGTTGCGACGAACGTCGCAAGTGTGGATGCGAAAGTTTGGGGGGTTTTGTGACGGCTAGGGCTTGTTTGCTTGAGGGAAATGGGTATCCTAAGCCTCCTATATATAGTGTAGATGGGTTTGACCAAGTCTAGGGTTTAATTTGAAATAAAATTGCTTTTTAATCAATTTTAAATCCAAATATTCACCCACACTATATCTCAAGCAATAGGGGTGCGGCCAAGGAGCTAGGATTTGGGTCAAAAATGTTTTCAAGAGTTATAATCTCATAGAAATTATATTGGGTCGAAAATACTTTAAAACTTAGTAATTAAAAATATTTTTAGCTTGGCCAAAATTGTAAAATATGTCAAATGAAATCCAAAAATTTTGAAATAAATATTGGGGTGATCGGGGCGACGAGAGAAAGAAAAAGACAAATAAGGTTCTCAATTTCGACGTCGAGTGACGAAACTAAAAATAGAAACGTCTCACGTCAAAAGTGAAAATCACAACGTCTCTTCGAATAAGATCAAATCGTGGGAGAACGACCCGAGAAATGTCGTTCCAAATTAGTGCCACAATTTAATACTCTCAGAGACGTTCGCAACGACATATCACACCAAAGTGTTCAAAAACAAACAAAGTCTAAAATAAATACGTGCACAATCAAAACTACGTGCAGGTAAAACGTACAACGAAAACAGACCGTTACGTCCTCCCCACCTTAGAAATGATTCCGTCCTCGGAATCAACATCAAGCACTGCTCGGGAAGAGGTGCGGGATGCGCTCTCTCATGTCATCTTCACGCTCCCAGGTGGACTCCCCAGGGGAACCATGATGCCACTGCACTCGAACCAAGTCGACGGTCTTATTCCTCAGCTGCTTCTGCCGTCGATCTGGAATCTCAACTGGCTGCTGATCATAGGTATGATCCGGACGAACCGTGATCTCCGAGAAATCCACAGCATGGGACGGATCACTGACGTATCGACGTAACTGAGATACGTGAAATACGTCGTGAACACCCTCCAGCGACGGCGGCAACGCTAAGCGATAAGCGACATCACCAACTCTCTCCAGAACGTCAAACGGCCCAATGTACCTCGGACTCAGCTTGCCTCTCTTCCCAAATCGGATAACTCCGCGGTTCGGAGAAATCTTCAGAAAGACGTGATCTCCAGGCTGAAACTCCAAAGGCCTCCGTTTAGCATCTGCCCAATGCTTGAAACGGTCCTGCGCAATCCTCAGCTTCTCCCGAATGTTTCTCACAACATCCACTGCCTCCATGATCATCTCCGGTCCTAACAGCTCCCGATCTCCAATGTCATCCCAGCTTAGTGGCGATCGACATTTCTTCCCATATAGCGCGGCGAAAGGCGCCATGCCGATACTCGCCTGGTAGCTATTATTGTAGGCAAACTCAACGTGATGGAGATGATCCTCTCAAGATTCCTTGAAGTCCAACATGCACGCCCTCAGCATGTCCTCCAAAATCTGAATCGTCTTCTTGGACTGGCCATCCGTCTGCGGGTGGTACGCCGTGCTGAAACTCAGACTCGTATCCAAGCTCTTCTGCAGACTCTACCAAAACTGAGATGTGAATCTCGTGTCTCTGTCCGACACGTTACTCACGGAGACTCCGTGAAGTCGTACGATCTCCTGCACGATTCACATTACATCACTATCTAAACTAGGAAAAGGAAATAAAATTGGAGAGTAAAGGAATTTACCTCCATATATCTCCTCGCTAGCGTCTCAGTAGACTGTCCTACTTGGAAGGGAATAAAGTGCGCGGATTTGGTCAATCGATCTACGATCACCCAAATCGCGTCATTCTGGACTCCAAGGTAGTCCAGTCACGAAATCCATAGTGATGTGTTGTCACTTCCACTTCGGAATCGGAAGCGGTTGTAGCAACCCTACCGTACGCTGATGCTCCGCCTTTACCTGCTGGCAAACCAGATACTTGGTCACACTCTGAGCCACACTCCTCTTCATACCATGCCACCAATAGTTCAGGCGAAGATCCTTATACATCTTGGTACCACCAGGATGTACAGAATACGACGAACTGTGTGCCTCCACCAATAATTCTTCTCTAATATCCCTAGCTGGCACACACAACCTGGCTCCATACCTCAGCGAGCCATCCTCATTAATCAAGAAGTCAGTCTGTAGACCGGCTTCCACCTGCTCCCAAATCTTCACCAGCTTAGCATCTCCAGCCTGTCCAGCCTTGATCCTATCCACGATCGTCGACTGTATCTGCATACTCATCAACGAAGAATCCTCTCCAGGAAGAATAATCTCAATACCAGACTCGTAAAAATCCTGCTGCAATCTCCACTACGAAGTCAACATCATCACCGCTGGAAGTCTGCTCAGCGCATCCGGAACCACATTCGCCTTGCTAGGGTGATACTGCAAGTCAATCTCATAGTCTGCCATGAGCTCCAACCATCGACGCTGTCGCATGTTGAGCTCCTTCTGAGTAAAGATATACTTCAAGCTTTTGTGATCGGTGAAGATCTTCACCTTCTCACTCAACAAGAAGTGCCTCCAAATCTTCAGCGCAAACACGACTGCAGCCAACTCCAAATCGTGTGTCGGGTAATTCTTCTCATGAGCCTTAAGCTGACGAGAAGCATACGCAACCACGTGCCCATGCGGGTGCAAAACACAACCGAGACCCTTGCCAGAAGCATCACAAAAGCTCTCGAATCCTCCACTCCGATCATGCACCGCAAGAACAGGGGCAGTCGTCAACCTCTCCTTTAGAACATCAAAGGCCTTCTCACAATCATCAGACCAAACAAATGGTACATCCTTCCACGTCAGTCTGGTCATCGACTCAGCAATACGGGAGAAGTCCTTAATGAAGCGCCGATAATAACCTGCAAGCCCAAGGAAACTCCGGATCTCAGACGCTGACTGCGGAACAGGACACTCTCTGATAGCCTTAATCTTCTCTGGATCCACTGAAATTCCATCCCCTGACACCACGTGTCCAAGAAAAGAAACCATATCCAGCCAAAACTCGCACTTGGAATACTTAGCATACAAACGATGCTTCCTCAAAATCTCCAACATTGTCCTCAAGTGCGATGCATGCTCTTCCTCCGACTTTGAATAGATCAGGATGTCGTCAATAAAGATAACGACAAACTTATCTAGCAAGTCGTACAAGATCAGATTCATCAAGTTCATAAAAACTGCAGGCACATTGGTTACAGCGAAGGGCATAACCACGAACTCGTAGTGACCATACTTCGTCCTGAACGCTGTCTTATGAATATCTTCATTCTTCACCTTGAGCTGATGATAACCACTCCTCAGATCCAACTTAGAGAACACCCTCGAACCTCCAAGCTGATCATAAATGTCATCTATACGAGGCAATGTGTATTTATTCTTGATGGTCACAGCATTCAGCTCCCTGTAGTCCACGCACATGCGACGCGAACCATCCTTCTTCTTCACCAGTAGCACCGGTGCTCCCACGGAGACACACTAGGATTGATGTAACACTTCTGTAAAAGCTCATGCAGCTACCTACGCAACTCCTCCAACTCTGCTCGAGCCATACGATACGACGCCTTCGAAATAGTCTGCGCTCCCGGAATAAGATCAATTGAAAATTCAAGAGCTCGATCGGGCGGCAGTCCAGACATCTCCTCGGGGAAGACGTCGTCAAAATCATGCACCACAGCTGGTCTACTCTACTCCATCTGCAAAGCAACAATCTCCACCGGTCTGGCCTGAAATCTGACTGGGCCAACCGAACTGCTACCTCGACTGAACTCAAACACTGGATGTCCTGGGACCTCGAACACCACCTTCTTCCTCCGACAATCGATCGTAGCATAGAAACTCGCTAGCCAATCCATCCCAAGCACTGCATCATAGTTGATGATGTCGTGGACAATAAAATCAGCATAAAGCTCATGTCCACAGACCACCAAAGGGCAAGAATTGCAACCACAATGCACCGAGATCACGCCATTTCCTGTAACGATGTTCCAACTCTTGGGAAGAGGGGATGTCGTCAAGGAATGCTTCTCCACGAAGCTCCAGGAAATAATGCACATCGATGCACCAGAGTCAAAGAGGACTCGTGCAGGAAATGTGCAAACCAAAATCATCCCTAACAAACAATCTAACAATCAAACCCTATTCTAACAAACAATCATATGCAAGCAACCAAACATAATCTAACAAGCTAAAACTAACTAAGGAAGGAAACAACTATACTGAGAGTTACCTGCGATAACCTCATCCATAGCCTCGCTCTCCACTGCAGTCATCAGGAAAGCATGCCTCCTCGGCTGAACAGCCTGCTGAAACGCTTGCTTCTATGGAATGAGAGGCGCTCCACGTCCAGTAGGTACATGTGCTCTCTGCTGCAATGGCTGATCTGCAACTGGTCCCTTCTGTAGCTGTGCTCCATCCGGTGCTCTCCTCGTCTGGTTCGCATGCTGACAATCCTTCGCTACATGAGTAGCGTCTCCACAGATCAGGCACTACCCCAGAAATCTCCTGCACTGCTCCTTGATGTGGCCAGTCTTGCCGCAGAAATAGCAAGTCTTCAGAGTAGGCCCTCCTGGCCTCTTGAACTGCACTGGCTGGTTAGGCTTGAACCGAGGCCTAACCACTGCTCTGGCCTGCTCCATAGGCCTCTTCCCAGCTCCCGATGTCTGTCCTCTCTTTTGCCTCGCAATCAGCTCCTGTCTCCGAGCAGCTACCAGCAACTTCTGATATGACTCCAGATCTGACGAAGTCATCAGGCTCTGCAACTCTTGGGAAAGGCCCTGTAGAAACCTCTGAGCCTTCTCCTCAGCATCCTCCACCATCTTCGGTGCGAAACGATTCAGCCTGGTGAACTCCTGATGGTACTGGTCCACCGTCAGATTTCCCTGCTTCAGCTCAATGAATCGCTGCAACATCTCCCTCCTGGCAGCTTTCGGAAAGTACTCCTCATCAAACCTGGAATTGAAAGTAGCCCAAGGTATCGGCTTTACCAACATCTCCTCTTCTGCATCCCACCAGTTGCGGGCATTATCCCTGAGTTGCTTCTTCACCAACTCAACCCATCAAGCCGGGTTGTTCTTTGACATCTTTAGATTATCTTTATTGTTCCTGATCCACTCCTCAGCAGCCAATGGTCCTTCAGATCCATCAAAGTAAGTCGGGCCCAGCTCCCGAAACTGCTTCGCTCCCGGCTCGAAGCGAGAGGCATTCTGGGTATTCTGAAGCATACCCTGCTGCACATGCATCATCTGATGCATCATCCTCATGATCTCAGCATTGGTGGGCTCTCTATCCGGCACCTCAACATGATTGGGCCCACCACCAGCTCGGGTCTGTCGTCTTCCTGCCATCTAATGACATAGGAAAACGAACAAAAAATTAGACTCAAAGCTTATGACTTGGATGTTGTAATTTATTTACTTGACATTCTGTTATTATCGTTGTTCCGATAATTTGCAGTTGCAGTGGACCTGCATGGGCCACCAACAAAACCTGTCACGCCCCGCTTCCCAAAAATATGGAGGCGAGGCGTGAGTAGGTCCGCTCAGACTTAAAGCTGTGAAACTGCAAGTCTGATAAGCGCCAATAAACTTCAAATGGCAGGTCCTTGCAAATGCGATACGAAACAAGAATAATAATAAAGAAAGAGACATAAAATAGCCAATCTCAGAATGTCCAAAAATAAGTTTCAACATCACAGAAAAGCCACCAGGCAAAAAGGAAAAAGAGTCTAAAGGCCCAAGCATGTCCAAGAAAAGTACAACATATAGAAAACAAAGTAATGGTGCTACGCACCGAAAACTAACAGCAACCTAAAGCAAAGTAACTTAGAACAGTCTCTAAGATTGGTCACCGGTGTCCACAAACTCCTCGTCAAACGTGGGCTCCGGCTCAGCGTCAGCAAACACCTCGTCCTCAGCAACGGTCTCTGGCTCAGGGTCTAACATGTGACACCCAAAAGAGCAAGGGGCACATGTCAGCAAGTCTACAAGAGACTCAAGGAAACTGAAAGTAAAGCAAGCAACCTAGCAGTTCTAGCACGATGCAATGACGTGGCAGTTAAAGTATGAGTGTAACAGGTAAAGTAAAGTACAAAAAGCATCTAGCATGGCATGGCAAGAGTAGCAACTACTAACATTCACAAGTCACGTTTTCATGTCGTGCACAGAGTTCACGCCTTACAGCTGAAGTGGCTGTAAGGGCACACTTCTACGCTGAGTGGTCGCTCAACCCTACCCCTCCACGTGTATCGAGCCAGGGCTTTACCCCCAAACATGAATGCTCGCTTCTGAATCACGAGCCAGGAAGTGTTTTTCAATATGGCATAGGGGTGCACCTAGCCTCAACAAGCAAGTACAAGTATAGTAGCGGGTGCTACGAATGCAACAATCAGACATGGATGGCATGACATGGCAAGCTGTAATTTAAATGCGTACAGTTAAGGAATTTAAACATGGCAGTTACAAATGCATGGATGACATGGCAGCATGAACAAGACAGGTAAAAGGGTTTGGATCTAGCTTCGTTGTCAAGCTAGATCGAATGAGGTGACAGACCTAGTTTCGTTGTCAAACTAGATCAAATAGGCGTCTAGGCAGCTATCATTTCACTGTCTAGTCTCTTTTACGCTACGGTACAAAAGTGGCCTAAAACATGGCCTAAACAAGCAACGGGCAAGTTTCACTTGCCTGCAAACCGACGTCTGAAAACCACCGTCCAAAGAGTCCAAAGTCACAAACAACCTATGTGCACAAGTCCACCAGCCTACATTTCCATTTTAAATTATCTTAATTAGTGATTCTAAAACATTTAAAAACATCAATTTTAATCTTGATTAACAGGCTGTGGTTGGGGGGGGTCCTAGGGGTGCAAAATGTTACCTCAACACGGCGAGAAAGCTACACTGGTGTCGGGTAGCGATGCCAGGGGTTGGAATATAAGAACGTGCTCCTAGTCCAATTCCAGATCAGATTCCTCGCTCGAATAGTCTGGGAAGCAACCAGATCAACGAACCAAGATTCCAACGCTAGCACGTGCGACGAAGGGCTACGACGTGTCGCAACATCGTATTTGGCAAAACAACGGAGAGGAAACCCTTGGGTGGGACCCACAGCAGTTCTAGGGGTCAATGGGGGACCCACAACACCTCTGGAGAACTTGGGGGGGCCCACTGTGGCAAGCGGTGCGACGGATGCGGGGTTGCGACGAATGTCGCTCGGTCAGACCAAGCCGCTGCGAGGGAATCTCTCGGTCAGACCGAGAGAAGCTCTAGGTCGAGTGGCTTGCAGCACAGCGGAGGCGGGCTTGGTGCGGAGCGAGGGGGTTCTCTCGGTCGTAGCGGGCAATTGCGGGGGAATTTGTCGGTCGGGCGCTGCGGAGCGGGGCTTCCAGCGAGCGGGGTTGCAACAGAGCGGCGGTGCGGTGCGATACGGGGGAACGGTCGGTCAGGCGCTACGGAGCGGGGCTTGCAGCGAGCGGGGTTTGCAACGAAGCGGGGAAGCGTGCAGAGCGGGGGAATCTCTCGGTCGTAGCGGGCGGATGCGGGGCTTGCGAAGCGGGCGGCTATAGCGGAGCACTGCGGTGAGGAGAGGAGCGGGATGCGGGGCGGGGCCTCGGTCAGACCGAGGAAAAACGATGAAATCCGTCGGTCGGGCATGGGCGGCTGCATGCTGCGGTTGCGACGAACGTCGCAAGTGTGGATGCGAAAGTTTGGGGGGTTTTGTGACGGCTAGGGCTTGTTTGCTTGAGGGAAATGGGTATCCTAAGCCTCCTATATATAGTGTAGATGGGTTTGACCAAGTCTAGGGTTTAATTTGAATTAATATTGCTTTTTAATCAATTTTAAATCCAAATATTCACCCACACTATATCTCAAGCAATAAGGGTGCGGCCAAGGAGCTAGGATTTGGGTCAAAAATGTTTTGAAGATTTATAATCTCATAGAAATTATATTGGGTCGAAAATACTTTAAAACTTAGTAATTAAAAATATTTTTAGCATGGCCAAAATTGTAAAATATGTCAAATGAAATCCAAAAATTTTGAAATAAATATTGGGGTGATCGGGGCGACGAGAGAAAGAAAACTACAAAGACGGTTCTCAATTTCGAGGTCGAGTGACGAAACTAAAAATAGAAACGTCTCACATCAAAAGTAAAAATCACAACGTCTCTTCGAATAAGATCAAATCGTGGGAGAACGACCCGAGAAATGTCGTTCCAAATTAGTGCCACAGTTTAATACTCTCAGAGACGTTCACAACGACATATCACACCAAAGTGTTCAAAAACAAACAAAGTCTAAAATAAATACGTGCACAATCAAAACTACGTGCACGTAAAACATACAACGAAAACAGACCGTTACATCTATGAGGGAACGAATAAGGTAAAACTTTCTAAACTATATGTTTCTGTGCAAAATTTCGATATGTTTCACTTGCAGGACAATGAGAGCATAACGACGATGTATGGAAGTTTTACCGACATCACCAATGAATTGGAAGCACTTGAGCAAATCTACACCCAAACAGAGAAGGTGAGAAAGATCGTAATGGGAATGACCTCCAATAGGAACGAAGAGCTATCGCCATTGAGGAGGTCAACGACATGAAGAATTACACAGTCGTTAATCTCATCGGCACTCTCATGTCATACGAAGTAAGACGGGAGAACCGATTGAAGATTCGAGTATGATGAACCCTTCGGAGGCTAAGAAGAAAGCCTTAGCATTCAAAGCTAATTCTTCATCCTACGATAATGAAGAATCAGAAAATGAGATGGACTTGGAGGAGATGGCTCAAATGGCGAAGAAGTTCCAACGCTTCTTTCGCAAAGGTAAATTTCCCTCCAAGAATAAATTTGATTCTACTAATATCACTTCCTCTCTTTGTCTTAAGTGTAATAAGCCAGGTCACATTAAGAAGGAATGCCCGATGCTCTGAAACAAAGAGAAGTGGAAGGCTCCGAAGTACCACAAGTCCGACAAGTACACGAAAGATAAGAAGAAAGGACTTGTCGATACGTTCGATGATTCCAGTGGAGACTCATCAAGTGAATTGGATGATGAGAAGGGTGAAAGCACCCACATGTGTTGCATGGCCCGGGAAGATCCACTCTCCGAGGAGAGTGATTCCGACATCGATGAACCCGAGGTAACAATGTATGAATTACGTATTGCTAATGAAGAACTATTTGCTAAGTATCAATCTTTAATGCTTAGATATACTTGTTTAAAGAAATTGAATGTTAGCAAGTCATCCATTCCATGCATTATCAACAATGACACCATTGTTGATACACTAACTCTTGAGAAAACCTCCTTGGTTTCTCAAAATGACATATTGAGAAATGAGGTGAATTCCCTCAAATCTCAACTAGATCAAACATATCCTAAGGATAATAGTGATCTAGCTTCACAAAACACACAATTGGGTTTAGAGAATGATTCTCTTAAAACCCAAGTGCACGAGCTCAAAGTACGAGTGTCCACCTTGGATACCAATATTTCTTCTCTTAAGGATAAATATGAGCTCATGTCCTCCCGTATTATGAGATTTAATAAGGGGAAAGGAAAATTGGATGATTTGCTAGTAAACCAATTTCCGGCCACACATCGTGTTGGTCTTGGTTTTGTGGAAGAGAATGCATCCAATGCTCACACCTCCTATAGTTGTGTCACTATAGACTGTGTGAGGCCATCCTCCAGTGCATCCACAAGTGGTATCAAAAACAATATTGGTAGCAAACCTACCAAGAAAGCCACCACTTTACAATCTCTTCCGTTTGGTAAGAAACCCATTGCGGGTGGAAACCAAAAGAGAGGTCGTGCTTAGATGTACACCAACATTCATCCACGTAGGAAAACTCCTACTTCACAAGTGGACACTCATAACACTTTTTATGCTCCACACCCACAGACACGTGCAAACCTACGCATGAGAAATACTCATGTACGTGTCCCTAAACACTCATATGCTCATATGCATACTCTTCCATGTATGCACATCCACATCATGTTATGCATGCCCCATATGTTTCATATAACATGCAGGTTCCTAAGGTTGCAAACAACCCTTATATGTGCAATGCTTATCCACCTCCATTGTTATATGCTAGAAAGTATGATCCTAGAATGCACAGACCACATAGAAATCAATCAATTGTGCATTCAACTAGGAAAAGGACTCCCAAAACATACACAATTTGGGGTCCTAAGAACACTAGTTTAAATGATAGGAATGCGTATGTTGATTATTATTTTCATTATATTATTAATAGTGGTAATTATGTTGGGAAGCAGAAGTCCGCTTGGATTTGGCTTCCAAAGGGCTAATCCACTTGGACCCAAAAAAAATTGGGTACCATAAGCTTATGGTATATCATGTAGGTACCCAAGGAAAAGAAACAGTGCAATAAACGACATATTGGCTCTAAAAGGAAAGGATGGATACTCGATAGTGGTTGCTCCTAGCACATGACGGGAGATTCCTCATTGCTCTCCGAAGTGATTAGCATTAAGGATGGTGCAACGGTCACTTTTCGAGGTAATCAGAAGGGAACCATAATAGGAGTAGGTAAAGTCGGTAGTCCTTCCAAACCACTTATTACTAATGTTTATTTAGTTAGGGGTTTATGTCAAAACCTTATTTCCATTTGTCAAATTTGTGACAAAGATTACAAGGTTAACTTTGGAGATGGTATGTGTGGAATTATTGATTTTGATTCACATGTCTTATTTATCGGTTTTAGGCGTAAGAATATTTATTATTTGAGCTTGCCTAAAACTGTAGAACATTGCTTAGTTGCTAATACAAATGAACAACTATTATGGCATCACCATTTTGGTCATGTTCATTTTAAGCACTTATATATGTTAGCTATGCATGATCTAGTAGAAGGTTTTCTGAAAATTGCTTTTAGTAGGAAAACATGTGATTCTTGTCAACGAGGTAAACTTAGTAAATCATCATTTAAACTTACAGAGGGCATAACTTCTAAGATGCCCCTAGAATTACTTCATCTAGATTTATTTGGGCCAACTAGAACCGCCTCTTTAGGTAATGCTCACTATGGATTAGTTGTCCTAGACGACTTCTCTAGATTTACTTGGGTTTCATTCTTAACCAATAAGAATGAAGCCTTTGAAGAGTTTACCATATTTGCTAAGAAGATTCAAAATTTCTTAGGATCCACCATTATCACTATTCGTAGTGATCATGGAGGAGAATTTGAGAATGATTCTTTCACAAAGTTTTGTGATAACACCAAGATAACTCACAATTTTTCTTTTCCTCGTGCACCGTCACAAAATGGAGTTGTAGAGAGAAAGAATATGACTCTTATTGAGTGTGCATGTACCATGCTCCATGATAGTCAGCTTGGACTGGGCAGCAGCGGTGCACACGATATGTTATGTGCTCAATAGGATCCTAGTGAGACACCGAACGAACAAAACTTGTTTTGAGTTATTTTATGACAAGAAACAACAAGTTAAATATTTTCTTGTTTTTGGTTCAAAATGTTTTATCAAGATGACCTTTGGTAACTTAGATAAATTTGAGCCAAGATCCGATGAAGGAATTTTTGTTGGATATTCCACACATAGCAAAGCATACCGGATATACAACAAATCCTCCTCAACGATTGAGGAATCACTACACGGATCATTTTATGAAGATTTTGATTTTCCTAATGTGGTTGATAATAGTGTAGATGTTTTGTGTGATTCTCTTAGTGATGTTAAAATCAATGATTCTATTATTGAGACTGACAATACTAATGAAGTTGTTGAAGATGCTCCAAGTGATGCAGGGATTTCCAAATCTTACCCTACCGTTCGTAATCAACCCAATGACCAAATTATTGGAGATATTGGTGTGGGTGTTCGAACGAGATCAAGAATTGAAGAATTCTCTCACTGCGCATTTGTCTCTACCATTGAGCCAAAGAACATCCAAGAAGCATGTGAAGATAGCTCTTGGATAATTGCAATGGAAGAAGAGCTCATGCAATTTGAGAGAAATGAAGTTTGGGAGCTCGTTCCTCTTCCAAGTGGTCACTAAGTGATTGGGACCTGTTGAGTATTGGTGTTTCATACCAATGTTATTTTGATGATGATCACAACATTATGTTGTTGCAAATGACTCTCTTGTTTTAGTCTCATAGTTTATTTCAAGAATATCATTTTTGGAGACTAAACACTTAATGCAAGGATGGACATCAAGAAGACATAGACTCTAATGAAAGCAAAGTAATCCATGTAATATTTTCTTTATTGTTTTCTCTCTTATTTGAGTCTAGGTTTATGTAATGCCTTGATAGATAGTCTACTCATACATGCATATGCATTTAACCATATTAGTGAGCCTTAGGATTATCATAGAATCCAACCCAATAGGCTCATCTTGACCAAAGACTCATTTAGAGTCTCTGATTCTCCAACAGTCGCCTGCTGAAGAGTTCACAGGTGACTGGGTGATTTCCAGTTGCCTGTCGAGCCTTCTACAGTCGACTGTAATGAACATCTCAAGTCAACATTTCTATTGACTCTACTTGAGCTTTTCACATCAGTCGACTGATGATCAATTTACAGTCGCATGTATATTTACAGTCGCCTGTGGAATGGTCAACAGTTGTTTGAAAGGCGTAAGTGCAAATTCTGCCTCTCTCTGTTTTTCTCCACCTCCTGCAGCAGCCGACTGATGAAGGATTTACAATCGCATGTCTATTTTACAGTCGACTGTATTATTGTCATCAGTCGCCTGTATGCTTATTGGGAGAAAGAGTACAGCTCTCTGTTTTATTCCATCCACTGCAGCAGTCGCCTGCTGAAGGTTTTACAGGCGCCTGTCCTGTTTACAGTCGACTATATTGACGTCATCAGTCGACTGTCGTGGCTCAGATTATAGCCGTTGGATATTTTCTAGCCGTTGGACAGTCGACTGTCATTTGTTCATCAGTCGACTATCAGTGACGTTTCTGCCCAGAAACTAGCCATTGCAGCTTTTTGTTTTTAGCTGTTTCCTTGGATTTTGAGGGTTGATATAGGGTTCCTATATATATGATAGGGCTGAGTTCATAGGAACTTCTTGATGCTATTGCAAATCATTAGTGATTGATAAATCCACTCTCAAACTCTCTCATTTCCCTCTTTAAGCTTTCATTCCTCTTCATGCATTGAAGTCCAGCTCAAGGGAAATCATCCAAGTGCTTTCAAGCAAATCTCAACATTTGGAGATCCTCTTCCATGCCTTGCATTCATCATGAGTAAGCATCTCAAGGCATAGGTAAGAGTATTTATTTTACTTGGTGTTTCTTTGTAACACTAATTCTCTTTGTGGGAATTAGTCTTTCTCTCTTTGTGGGACTTTATCTCTTTGTGGGATTAGGATATTCTCTTAGTGGGAATAATTCTCTTTGTGGGAGTAACTCTCTTAGTGGGAGTTTAGTTTCCTAGTATAGGGCTAAGCCTAATTCTCTGAGTGGGATTTAATAATTCTCTAGGTGGGAGTTTGACCCCTGTGTACGGTTGGTTGGGTCTTTGTATAGGGCAAAATCCTCTTGGTGGGGTATCTCTTTGTGGAATTTGTATTCACTTCTCTTTGTGGGATTATAGTGAATATTGGTGTGGCTGGACGTACCCAAGTTTGGAAAACCAGGGTAAAATCTTGTGTTTGCATTTGGATTGATTGTGTCAATTATTTCCTCTTGCATTTATTATTTCGCATTTGCAAGTTTAATTTTAATTGGACAATTTATTGCCATTACACTATTCACCCCCCATAGTGTGTTGTTGTTAGTATTGCAAGGGTAAGGTGATCCTTACAATTGGTATCAGAGCGAGGTTATAGCATACTGCAACGATGGCATTCAACGCCTCATCCGCGTCTCATGAAGAAGGTATTTTTACCGTTCGACCCCCGCTCTTCAACGGAACCAACTATCCTAGTTGGAAGATCAGGATGATGATCTACATGAAGGGTCAAGACCTTTGGGACATCACTGAGTTGCCATTTGAGGAGCCTACTTCACCCGCGGCTTCTAGAAATAAGGCAGAGAATGACTCGATCAGAGTCAATGCAAGGGCTATGTATGCATTCCATTGCGCCCTCACTCCGAATGAGTTCAACCGCATCTCCATGTGCAAATCGGCCAACGAAATTTGGCATACATTGAAGATTTCTCAGGAAGTATTACTTCAACATAAGAAATAGGTTCAACCAACCATGCCCGAGAAGTAAAAGGGGGTTGCATTCCATGTCGAGAAGGAGCCATTCAGGTGGAGAAAGAAGTTCCAACAGGAAGCTCTGAGTGAAGAAGAAGAAGATGATGATGTTTGCGATGATGTTTACATCGATCTTGCCAAGCAATTCAAGAAATTCAAGGCATTCCTCAAGGACATGCAAGGTATATCTTTGTCAAAGTTTGCCTCCAAGTCTAACAATTCTATTTGTTTCAATTGTAGATGAAAAGGTCATCTTTCTACCGAATGCCCTTCCAAACCCACCAAAGATACCTACAAGGGCAAAGGGAAGAAGCATTGGAAAGTCAAGTCCGAGTTCAAGAACCAAAAGAAGGGACTTATCGGCACGTTTGATGATTCCGATGTGGACACATCAAGTGATGAAGAAGAGGATGACAAGGAGCAAGCTTACATGTGCTTCGCGGCTTTTGATGATTCTTCATCAATCTCCTCTAGCTCAAGCGATAAAGAGATACAGACGTGGCTCAACTCCAAAGAAGAAATATGCTTCATGGCTAATGGGGAAGAGTCTTCGTCAAGCTCTATCGAGGAGGAAAACGATGAGGAAGTTGAGGAGGAAAAGCTATCATACGAGGAGCTCGAATACCGCTTCAATGTGGCCTCCAACTTGGCAAGTAAGTGCGTCGACTCATATGATAAATTGAAAGCAAAATTCAAGAATTCTATGAGTATGGTGCATGTTTTAGAATCGCCTAGTGTAAATAATCATGATGCTTTGCATGATTGTGACACTTGTGAGAGAGACACACTCCTCTCTCAAGTTAAGGAATTGATTTTGTTTAATGATAATCTTGTTACTAAAAACCTTAGCTTAGAAACTCGCATTCAACAACTTACGTTGAAATGTGAAGAGGAATCCCGTAAGCTCAAAAGCTTTGTGTATTCTAAGGATTCACTCCACGATTTTCTTGAAAAACAACATCCGATAAATCATAGGGGAGGCTTGGGATATATTCAAAATTTGGTACCCAAATCCACCTCTAATTCCTCTTATAGTGCTAATACAAGAAATATTGCTAAAGCAACTAAGAAGAATCACCATGCTTTCTTGTATAACAATAACACCAACAAGAAGCATGTAAATCACAAGGTGATGAGGAAGAATGAAAACTCTTCATTTTTTGCTAAGAAGCAAAATCCTCATACTATGCATGCCAAGAAATTCGTTTCTATACCTAAACATGCCGCATCCACCCCTCTTGCAATGGCAAAGCCCGTGCCTAGGGAATCCTTGAGTTTATGGATTCCCACTAAGGTTAGTGTGCAATAGAGGGATAGTTACATCAACTCTCTAGTTAGGGATGTGATCACCCCAGGTGATTACATTAGGAAATCAAACTCCTCTTGGGTTTGGTTCCCTAATGTTTAGATTCCTCACACATATGCATATTGCATGGGTATTGTGCTTAAATTTTAATTTTAGTATACCCATTGTTTGTGTGTGTTTCATGATTTTGAAAATGTCTTCAAATTTATTTTTTTCATGAAAATGGGAATCTTGGGGAATACATTGACGTACAAGCATTTGTTGATCCATATGTATGTCAATGGGGGAGTTAATATGTTGTATGTTTAAAATATTTTAAAACATATTTTGACTCTCATTTCGGGGTGTGTTTGAGATCATTGTTTACTATTGGTTAGTTTTGGTCTCAAACTAAACCTCTTAGATATTGCCAACATGTTTCATGTTTTATTTTGTTTTGGCAATATCAATGTGTATCATTGAAGCTTGATTTTTCCATATCTATTTCTTTGATACACTTTAGGCCCATGGCTCCAATATATGTATATCAATTGGTAAAGAGGATTATTCTAAGATTTATTGTCTACAATTGGTATTACCTCAATTGTTAGAGATTGTTTATCTTCTACTTTACAATTGGTATTAGATTCTAGAAGTCAAAATTTGACCTTTTCTATGATCTAGGGGGAGCATGGGATAGTGATTGATACCCACTAAATTAAACAAATTTGGTATCATACATCTCCTTATATCTTGCATATTGTCACATCTTTGATTAAGATGACAAAGGGGGATTTTTATGATGTCCACCTTTTTGACGATGTCAAGGAGGAGAGATATATTGACATGCGTTTATATTTTATATATCCACGCACGTCTTCATCGTGATATTCCGTTGTTTTTCGATGTTTTGTATCCATACCCTCGTGATTCTTTATATTTTTGTGCCAATGCGGAGAATGACAGCGCTGGGTGCATATAAAGAAGATATCATGTGTCCCCGGAGCAACGGGAGGTGTCACGCGCGATCCCGAGGGCCAAACAGTGAAGAAATCCATGTATCAGCCCTCAACCGATCGGTTGGACACAGCCAACCGTTCGGTTGGTGCACGCGTATCCGACCCGGACAGAAGCAGCAGAAGAGAAGCAGCCAACTGATCGGTTCAGCGATCGGGTGAATCTGTCTGTGCTCTCTGTTTTTGGAGCTGAATTCCAACCGATCAGGTGACATCTCACCCGATCGGTTCATCTGGAGCCGAGATTCACAAATAATGACCCGAAGACTCAAACGGTCGCTTCAACCGACCGGTTGATGTATCTGAAGCGCTGATGGCCAAAACGACTAGCAGCTCACTCGATCGGGGCATGTATCAACCGATCGGGTGGCCGCATTTTCTATATATAGTGACCTAGGTTTTCCCAGACGCGGATCCCCATTGTATTTTCTGTCTTTTTAGGATTTGTGACGGCTCGGAATTTATTTTATCATGTAAGTTTTTTGATTGTTCTTGAACTTCAATATTGCATTAATACTATTGCTAGCTTCATAGTTCTATTGTCTGATTTTGATTTCAATGGTTGAATTTTATTGTGATGCTATTTTTGCCATGAATTGTGAGTAGTTCCCCAATCTAGGGCATTGGTGGAAACCCCTTCGTGGGTTCTCCCTAGAACGACCATAGGATTAGGGTTTCGATAGGATTTAGGAATTTAGATGGTTACGCAGGGTGTTTTATTGTTATGGCAGGAGAAAGATCGAAGAAGGCACTGGGTCTCTTTCAAGCTCATAATAATTGTCCGGGAAGAAGGCTTCTAAGTGAAAACAGGTTTCAACTGTCGATGGTTCCCCACAACTGTTTCTAGCTTCCTCATTGTCCAAAGATCCGGGATGCTCGATAGAAGTCTGCAAGGAATAGATCGGTTCCTATCCAACGTAGCCGACAGACTCAACCTGATGGTTCTCCTGACAAAACTCCGTGAACAACTCTTCTTCACTAAATTCGGGACTAGGAATGTCGATATACGCCACTTCACCAAGAGAAAAGAGAGTTGCCATGGCAAGGTGCTCCTGCGTATCTTGATATCTCCTCTGATTTTCCACGGTGGCAGACAGGAGGGATAGTATATTCGAATTATTCAGGGATTCCGCTAAGCTTCATGCCAAACAGCGGATATGGTGTGAGTGATCCCAGATGTCTCCTGAAACTGCATGCAACATCCTCGTCATGGGGAAAAGAACCTATACGGAAGGAGAGAGAGAACTGCACACGTAGCAAACACGTCAAAAGCACGGGTTGCATAAACGGGAACCGAATGTAGCGATGGTAGCACGGCGATTCAGTCAATTAGCACTATACAATTACTATCTACAATATGTACAAGTGAAATTGAAAAGTGTAGAGTGCGAAAATTATCGCGAGGTAGGGATAAGAGCTAGGCACTATGGTTCATGAGAACCTAAAATAACAAGCACGTTGCCTTCCCGGCAACGGCGCCATAAACTTGACGTGCCCCCGGTTTGCAAGCCGCAAATGGCCGGGGGACCCGGTGGAGGTTTAGATATTTGTAACCGCAAGCGCACGGTGTTGTAGTGTGGCTTGGGGGTCGAACACAGGGAGGCTAGGATGTGCTTGTATCAAAGAGGACCAAAATCACCCCGTGGGTGAGCTAGCCCAGATCGGATGATGGGTTGTCACGGTAAAGGACTGCAAGGTATAAACAATATGAAGGAAAAACCTGGAACTCTGGTTTCGACCCCAACAAGCGGATCTCGCCGATACTACCTACGGGTAGAATGGCGATCGGAACTACGGTCTAATGGTGAGACGTTGCCTCTAAAAGTAGTACTGGCATCCCATGGACCCGATATTCCGGTCGGTGCCCAGGATGATACGCCGGACTTCCCGGGTTCGATCAGTGGGCACTCCCGTGTCCATTAACACTGATCGACTCCGGGAGCACTAAGCTCGCAATGATAACTCCCAATGTCTCGTCATGCCGCTCCCGCGCGCTAGGATTCGGCGTCTACGCTAAGGGCGTGAGCTATGGATAGGGAGTCAACCGCCAAGTTTATTCCCCATTGGCCCAACGGTCAAAGGCGGTCCTTTTCCCGCCGATGACAATAAAACACCCCGTGTAACCTTTAGATTCCTAATCCCTATCGATTTCCTAACCCTATGGACGCATCAGAAAGAGCCCCCGAAGGGGTTTCCGCCAAAATCCCAGATTTGGGAACTACTCACAAATATTCATTAAAAAGCGATCTAAATGAAAATTGACCGTCAAAATCATAATCAAATAATAGAAATGCAATGGTAGTAAAGCAATTAAGATAATACTAAAGTTTTACAAAGATCCGAAAACTTACAAAAACTGGAAAATTACAGCCGTCACAAAATGAAGAAAACAGTAAAAATAATCAACTCCCGAATCTGGGAAACCTAGGGTTCTATTTATAGAAAACGACATCACCCGACCGGTTGACAAGTCAACCGGTCGGGTGAGCCGCTTCACAAAATCACAGCGCAAAGCGGGGTTTCACCCGGTCAGTATGACCCGGTCGATTGGATCTTGGATGCGGTCGGTTGGATCTTGGTGCCGACCGGTTGGATCTTGGTGCAGACCGGGTGAGGAGACCGGTTGGAACTTCGAGTCTTGGCTGTTGAAATTCAGCTACATGTGAACCGATCGGGTGAAGGTCAACCGATCGGTTGGCAATCAGCTTCGAATTTCCAGAGACTTTGAGCTTTTGACCCGGTCACTGAACCGACCGGGTGACTTCTCGTGAGCTCCAAGCTGCGTCCGGGTGGTGCACGCGTGCATCACCCGATCGGTTAGAGATGACCAACCGACCGGGTGAGGGGCTGAAAGATGCAATCTTCGTCGTTTGACCCCCTGGATCACGCGTGACTCCTCCCATTGCTCCGGGGACACATGATTTCATCATTTTACGCCCCAAATGCCAGCAAACTCATGCAAAACACGGAAAACACGAAAAAGTGGAAGAAAACAAGAAAACACAAGAAAACACAAGAAAACACGAGAAAACGAATAAAAGACGGCGGTAAAATACGGAAAAACACGGAAGAAAACGTGCGTAAATGTATGAAATATAAACGCACGTCAAAATCCCCCAAGCTGAACTCTTCCTCGTCCTCGAGGAAGACGAGTGAGAGTAAGAGCTCGGAGGGAGAAAATAGAGAGAAAGAGAGAAAAAGAAAACTCTATATCCTAGATCGCATGTCAGGGCCAACAAAATCAAAAACGACACACCAATCAAGCAAACACCAAATCACATCACTAAACCTAGGAATACGAGTCCAAACAAGTGCCGTGGGCCCACGCGGTGAAGCGCGAGTGAGTGTGGTCGTGCGCTAGCAGTCAGTGTCGCTATCTACGATGTGCAATAAAGCTCGATATACACAAATCAAGGAAACGACCCAAATACCGATTCGAATTGAATAAAGCGGTGAATATTAGTTCAAGCATGCACGAGAATAGAGAGAGAATCGAAACTTGTCATGCGTCGGGGACTCCACAACTAGAGTTAAGGAAATCACTCCACTATAGCCTAGATAATAGCTAAAAAGTTCCTAAGCCAAGTGTTTTCGAAACCGATGGGGGTTGAGATGATGTGGAGAAGAACACTCGGTGAAAATTCTTGTCTTCCCTTTATTCTCGGCAAGTAGGAAAAGATATTTACACAGGAAATTTTTTTTGGGTTTTGGGTTTTTGTATTTTCTTTTTGGATTTGGATTTTTGGCTATACAATTTTTCTTTCTTTTCTTTTCTCTTCTTTTTGGGTTTTTCTTTTCTTTTTTCCTTTTTTTTTGGATTTTTGGGTTTTTTGGCTATACACATGTGTACTCTCCCAAGTGGGAGAACGGTACACGACGAGGGGATTTGCACCAAGTAAAACAAAAAAGAAGTCGGAATCTAAACACTTGGGCAAAGGAAACTATTCTCGCTAAATATAGCATGGGCTAAATGGGTTATCCTAGTCCTTAATTGTGGAATCCCGACACATGCGAAATGAAGTGTACGATATATATAGCATGCAGAAGAAGCAGACAATAGAAATAAGTACCACATAATCATATCGAAACATGATAATCTAGGGGTCATTCCTGGACAGGTATATAAAGTAAATCACAAAGCAGAAGCACATCAAACAGATAGGCACGACACACGACTCACAAAAAGCTAAGTGGAGCCACGATGCGTGAAATGCAAGAGATCTCGAAATCCTAGGGTTAGTGAATGTGATTATCGATGCTATGCTAGGTGTGTGTGATTTTGTGGCTATTCATCATAGGGTTCATCTCTAGGAGAACGAGATGAAAAGAAGAAAAGAAAAAAATAAAAACACGATGAAAACGGCACAAAAACGAAAAAGAAAGACTGAAATGACGCACAAAGTGCGACTCCCCCAAGCTGAAGCTTGCATTGCCCTCAATGCAATAAGAGTGAGTACGGGAGGGCAATGAAAATGGGGGGAATACGCACCGACACAAAAAGAAATGAAAAACACAGATACGAAACTAAAAATAAAGAAAAATCAAAATCAAACCACACGACACGAAAAACGAAAAAGAAAGAAGAAAAATGAACAAACAAGACGACACGACACGACACGACAAAAAGCACACGACACGACACGACAAAAAGGAAAACAAGCACACACACCCACAAAGAAAATAAAACACGACAACACAGCAAAACAGACTTCCCCCAAGCTAGACATGACAATGCTAGCAATGAAATATGAGCGTGAAAGTGCAGCGAAATGCAAGGGGGATGTCAATCGGATTCGCTGGTACTAGAATGGTAGGGAGAGGGAGAGGAGGGTGGGGAATAGCGGATGAAAGAATCCTCAGAGGATGAGGAGGGTGTGCCTACAGGGGAAGGAGGGGCGACAGGCTGGAGCACGGGTGGATCGATATTGTCACGCCCCGCTTCCCAAAAGATTTGGAAAGCGAGACATGGCCAGCCCGCATGGACTCGAGCCGTTGAGGCTCGAGGTCCAATAAGCGTCTAGGCAAGTTATGATGCGGAGGAGAAGGTCCGATCGAACAATTTAGCATGAAACAACAGATATATCAGCAAAAGATATTATTCAAACGCAGAAGGTAACCAACAAAGAGTTTAACATAAAAGCTAAGACTGTACGTACCTG
This sequence comes from Scilla litardierei, assembly GCA_030789695.1. Lineage (NCBI taxonomy): Eukaryota > Viridiplantae > Streptophyta > Magnoliopsida > Asparagales > Asparagaceae > Scilla > Scilla litardierei. The sequence goes on along the minus strand of CM061141.1, from coordinate 217,546,232 downwards.
AGGCAACTAAAGGAGAAAAAGTCTGCTGGGGTCCACAGGTTGTGGCAGCTCTGTCAAGTCTGTGACATGTGCAAAACACATGTCAGCAACGAACTAATGAGACTATAAGTTAATGCAGTTATACAATTCTAGCAGTTCTAAATGGAATTTAAAAGACAACTACACAGGCAGTCCTAGAAAGCAGGAAATAAGTAATGGTTATTCTAATCGATCTGCTAGGGGTGTCCATCTAGTCAGATCGTCTAAGAGTTATTCATGTAGTTCTATCAATCTACCAGGGGTGTCCATCTGGTCAGATTGTCCAAGTCTAGAAAAGGTCAAACGACCGGAATGCATCCCTGCGAAGCAAACAGGAGTGCACCAACTGCGATACAAAGTTAAAGCCTAAGGACTCAAGCTGCGTAGGCGGAGGGGAGCTACCCCTCAGGCCCAGCTAGACTCTTTTGTCCTACCCCACCCGCGAGTCGTTTGTGTTATGGACACGAGCCAACAAACGCTCCATCTAGACACGAGACAAGACAAGGATCACGAATGATACGGCGTATCATACCGGAGCGCACCAGTCACGGGTGAGCCAAAGCTGGGGAGCACCAGTTCTCAATGGTCACCCCCGTCGTCGATCCGAAACAAATCATTAATCATGAATGATACTACGTATCATACCGGAGCGCACCAGTCACGGGTGAGCCAAAGCTGGGGAGCACCAGTTCTCAATGGTCACCCCCGTCATCGATTAACTATCCGTAAGCGAGCCGTCTCTGGGCTAGCCAGCAGACGCTCCACAAGAGTAGTGCCAACCTCCGTATAGGAGAGGCCCACGCCTGTTATCTTCTACAAAGATCAACACAATTATAATGGCTGGCTTATTAATTAGCATGTGAGGTTCAAGTTGCATCTTAAAAGTGGGTTCGAGCAGAAAGTAACATGTGATCATTTTCAAGTATTTTGCGGAAGTAAATCTAGCAGTTCTAACATCAATTCTAGAAAAGTATAAAAGCAGTAACTAAAGTCTCATTCCTTGCCTGAAAGATTCCGGCAATGGATGTAGTCCAGCAGGGTCTGGGTCAACCAACGGATCTACGGAACCTCAACACGGCGCGGAAGCTACACTGACGTCGGGTAGCGACGTCAGGGGTTAGATTCCGGTGGTGTGAACGATACGGAACGACGGATACTCTGTGATAAAACACGTGCACGAATAAGTTTGTGACGACGGCTGGAATAATTTGGCAAGTCCTAAACGTCTATTGACCCAAATTTTTATTAAGTTTTCCGACCTACGATGGATGCCACAACAATAATAATGAACGTTAAATAAACTAACATGTTATTTACATTAAGTTGCTATTACGAAAGCCTACGACAATTAATCAAGCAAGCTAGGTTCCCATTGGCTAGAAGTCGCGTACACAATTTATCCACCCTACAAATTATCAATTTAACATCAATAATGACGTCACTATCATGAAAACAACATTGTCATCAAGTCACTAGGCTGATTATTAACATAAGGTGGTTCACACATAAGGTTATTGTTACTAACTTAATTAACTAGGTTAACCTACTGTTCATGCATTTTCATAGTCGTACCAATACAACAACCTAGCACCAATAGCAGCTAAAAGTTGTAAACATGATATTAACCATACCGATTATCATACTAACAACATCAAATTAAACCACTTGCTGTCCACATCATATAATCTTTAGTACTAACAAGTTAAGTAGGTTTACCTACAGAATCACCATCATTAGCTTATAGATCTCAAAGATACTAGATAGACATAACTAACCGTTGATAGAAGATCTCCACGCTACCGGAGGTCGTCGGGGGTCATCAACGTTCAGAGGGGAGCCGGAGAGATGGTCGGAGGGGAGAACGTCGCGGCGGCGGCTGCCGTGTGGCCTGGGGCAGCGTGAGCGCTGCTGCGAGATGCAGCAGCAGCAGCTTGCGGCAGCGGGGCACAGGCGGCCATGGTGGCGCCGGAGCAGTGCGCGGCGGCGGTCTGCGGGGTCGCCGGCCTGAGGACGCCGCAAGGGGGCGCTGCTGCCCGTCGAACGGTGCCTGGCGGCGCCTCCACACGTTGCTGCGTGCTTGAACGGTGTCGCGAGCGATCGACAGAGCTCGTCGGCGCTGAGGAGGAGAAATAGGCGGGAGAGGGCCGGAGGAAGGTCGCGGGGGAGGCGGTTGGCCGGAGAGACTGACGGAAGAACGGGGTTGCGGCGATTGAAAGTTTCGTTGCGTGAATGAGAGAAAAGAGGCGGCGTAGCGATTCCTTTGGTTGCTGAGAACAAAAGAAATAACCTAGGTTACTATTTATGGAGGGGGGGGGGGTGCTCACGTGATGAAGTTTGTGGTTAGGTTCTTAGGGTTAATATTATAGAGAGAGTAGGTTGTTGGCTATTTATGGGCCCAGGGTTAATATTATAAGTTTCATATCATAAGGATTGGGTGTAGGGTCATAAGCTATAGGTTTTGTTTACTATTAAAGTAGGGTGCTGCAGCTTCACGTGATGGCTAGGGTGTTAGAGTAGGTAGGGTTGTCATAAGAAAATAATTATAACGTTGTAGCTATCCTTCAATTTAAAAAAAACAAGAGCCTCACACTTCCAAACAGGCTGAATTCGGCCCAAGCAACCAATTGGGCTGAGTCAACAATGGAAGTACTTTATTTTTGATTAATCATAGGGAAAAATGCAATGGAACTTAGGGTTGAAATAGAATATGTTGGGCTAAAAGTGGAAGTAGATCAAACGAAGTCCAAAAATTGTGAAATAAATACTGGGGTGACCGGGTCGACGAGAGAAAGAAGACAGAGAAGACGGATCACAATTTCGACGTCGAGAAACGAAATTAAAAATGAAAAGGTCTAGCCACAAAAGTGAAAATCGTGCTGTCTCTTCAAATAAGATCAAATCGTGGGAGAACGACCGTGAAACGTCATTCCAAATTAGTGCCACAATTTAATACACTCAGAGACGATCATAACGACATATCACACTATAGGGTTGGTTTCGGACAAAGTCTAAAATAAATACGTGCACGAATAAGGCTACGTGCACGCAACGCGTATAAAGGATACGGGGTCCAACGGCGACTCAAGTTGGGCACACGTCGGGGTTGGCTTGGGTTGACACGTGTTCCCAAGTCGGACACGAGTCACGGAGGCTATCTATAGGTTCAAGCAAGTTTCTAGGGTCCTACTGCGTGCACAGACGACATCTGCTATGCACACAGACCAAATCACTTTACGCACAGACCTAATTGCTGTGCACACACAAAATTCAAATTGGCCCGAAAACAGGCCGTTACATTCTCCCCAACTTAAAATAAAGTCCGCCCTCGGACTATCTTAATTCCAGGCATGGCTAGACTCCTCTAGTTAACTATAGTAACTACCCCGACCATTCCTAGCACAGTACTTCAACCAACATATAACCTAATACATCTATCTATATACATGCTCTGTAATAATATACATCAATTATTTCCCTACCATTATATCTTGTACTTATAGCTAGGTTAATATTATTCACGCATACATTTCTAACTCATGGAAGTGCCTCCGCACATCCATACCTACGCACAATCATATTCCAACATTCAATAATCACCCCATCATATACAACCATTGCGTTATACATATAGTACACATATACTAACCAGGGTATTTAAATTCATCACGAATTTAAAACCGAAAAATACATATATCTACTCAATATAACCTACAAAAGGTATGACCCCTAGTATACATTCAACTCACCAATCATAACAACAATACATAGCTATATTATAACTATTCGCCACAATACCAAATGACTAACAATTTCTTATTACAAGCAATACATAATCACACTATCATATTAATCTATTCCTACAAACACAATGCATCCAGCCTAATAACTATACATATAACACATTTCACACATACTCATTCAAACATGTAAACCCTTCAGTCATAAAAATAGAATAAACCTGTATCTATATATGGCGTAGCCACGCACGTCCAGGTGCGTAGCGTAACCCAGCACAAACACCTATATAACTACATTCATCGAATCCTATCATGCAAGGATATATATAACACTATACTCACATCCGCAAATCACAACCACATTATAAAATACTTACTGAGCATACTCACTCGCTCTCGAGTGAGACTCCAAGATACATACCAAACAATATACAATCTATGTACTTACACACACTCCTATATATCTATATGACACGACTCATCATATGTAGCCTTAGTAAATAGCTAGACATCACTATACAATCATTCACACATCAGAACAAGTAATTCATACTTATCCCATATATACGTATATACAATCACACAACACATTCTTATCCTAGTATCTATAAGCATGTACACTCGTACTCGAGTGAACACTAAGACTTATATGTATTCACAGGAATTATATATTCACACCTATTATTTTACATAAGTATCTATACTTATTCATGTACTATATACACATAATCATTACATTCATCGCAATACACATATTCCATTATTCATCCATAAGCTCACATATACTTAAGTAATAATTACTAAGCATGCCTGACAATGATATATATATATATATATATACACGAGCCGGGTAAACCTCCTCATGGATCTACGGTGAAGGCAGAACAAACACAAGGCTCTAATGTGCAAACACTTCCAATATTCGACATCTATGGTGGTTAAACAATCTCCAACTAACCAGCCCTAATTGGCTGGTCCCAATCATTATAAACACCAATAAAATTTCCAACTCCAAAAGCCCGTTCACGAGAACCTGTTATAATGATACTGTTGTTCTCCGCTTCAATTGGTTCTTGGATCAGCTGCCTCTAGGAATCTCTAAAGTGAAACTACCAACCAATTCTAGATTTTCGGATGTCAGACTTACTTACGATTTCCTTTTTCAATCCAAACAACCAAGGCAATCTACTAACTCTTGTCCCATATTTCCTGATCATTGAGCACTCGTAAAACCAAACTTGCTCACTTGACTTGATCTAGAATTTTCATTGACACTTTAACTACTAGTCACTGTTGACTATAATCCATCCACATGATCTGGAGAAGTCATCGCATTTCACTATTTCGTAAACTGTAATTGGAATCCAGTGATCAGTACGCACTCGATGCGTATTCGAACGGTAGACTTTGAAACTCCCATGACATTCCCAAGATCCTTAATTCCTTTAAATCACTGTGTCCAAAACAGATCATGTTGTCAATCTTATACAATCCATCATAAGATCAATCTTGTCGTCACATTATCACTCTGAATCTCTTCTGTTCATCTCTAATGATCATATTATTTACTTCAACCACGTTGCTATCCTCGAACTAGTTTTTTTTTTGATTCGAAACCCAGGTTATATTGTTGCTACTCGGCCTATATATAAATATGCTCATCATACCCGTTGCATAACATTTCACTTGATCGATGTAGGTCCACACATTTAGTCATTAAGACAAGACTTCTAATCATCACACTTCTATCACGAGCAGCATACTAAGAGTCGATCTCGTTCCCTCGATTCAATGTTCTCACTTCCATGGTTCCTTGTCAAGTCGAGAATCCAACCTTATAACTATCCAATGTGTTAGAAATACATCACCTTAAACTTCATCTTATTCCTGTATTCTCGCTCAAATCCAAACTAGAGGGGGCCAAGGAACTAGTCTAAACCTAACTAACTTTTGTCAGACTCGAATATTGTTGGTTGTTTGAATAGTTACTGCAACACTATTGTTTCGATAAATCATTCGATCACGACCTGCATGGGCCACCACAAAAACTGTCACGCCCCGCTTCCCAAAAGATTTGGAAAGCGAGACATGGCCAGCCCGCATGGACTTGAGCCGTTGAGGCTCGAGGTCCAATAAGCGTCTAGGCAAGTTATGATGCGGAGGAGAAGGTCCGATCGAACAATTTAGCATGAAACAACAGATATATCAGCAAAAGATATTATTCAAACGCAGAAGGTAACCAACAAAGAGTTTAACATAAAAGCTAAGACTGTACGTACCGGAGGCAACTAAAGGAGAAAAAGTCTGCTGGGGTCCACAGGTTGTGGCAGCTCTGTCAAGTCTGTGACATGTGCAAAACACATGTCAGCAACGAACTAATGAGACTATAAGTTAATGCAGTTATACAATTCTAGCAGTTCTAAATGGAATTTAAAAGACAACTACACAGGCAGTCCTAGAAAGCAGGAAATAAGTAATGGTTATTCTAATCGATCTGCTAGGGGTGTCCATCTAGTCAGATCGTCTAAGAGTTATTCATGTAGTTCTATCAATCTGCCAGGGGTGTCCATCTGGTCAGATTGTCCAAGTCTAGAAAAGGTCAAACGACCGGAATGCATCCCTGCGAAGCAAACAGGAGTGCACCAACTGCGATACAAAGTTAAAGCCTAAGGACTCAAGCTGCGTAGGCGGAGGGGAGCTACCCCTCAGGCCCAGCTAGACTCTTTTGTCCTACCCCACCCGCGAGTCGTTTGTGTTATGGACACGAGCCAACAAACGCTCCATCTAGACACGAGACAAGACAAGGATCACGAATGATACGGCGTATCATACCGGAGCGCACCAGTCACGGGTGAGCCAAAGCTGGGGAGCACCAGTTCTCAATGGTCACCCCCGTCGTCGATCCGAAACAAATCATTAATCATGAATGATACTACGTATCATACCGGAGCGCACTAGTCACGGGTGAGCCAAAGCTGGGGAGCACCAGTTCTCAATGGTCACCCCCGTCATCGATTAACTATCCGTAAGCGAGCCGTCTCTGGGCTAGCTAGCAGACAGTCCACAAGAGTAGTGCCAACCTCCGTATAGGAGAGGCCCACGCCTGTGATCTTCTACAAAGATCAACACAATTATAATGTCTGGCTTATTAATTAGCATGTGATGTTCAAGTTGCATCTTAAAAGTGGGTTCGAGCAGAAAGTAACATGTGATCATTTTCAAGTATTTTGCGGAAGTAAATCTAGCAGTTCTAACATCAATTCTAGAAAAGTATAAAAGCAGTAACTAAAGTCTCATTCCTTGCCTGAAAGATTCCGGCAATGGATGTAGTCCAGCAGGGTCTGGGTCAACCAACGGATCTACGGAACCTCAACACGGCGCGGAAGCTACACTGACGTCGGGTAGCGACGTCAGGGGTTAGATTCCGGTGCTGTGAACGATACGGAACGACGGATACTCTGTGATAAAACACGTGCATGAATAAGTTTGTGACGACGGCTGGAATAATTTGGCAAGTCCTAAACGTCTATTGACCCAAATTTTTATTAAGTTTTCCGACCTACGATGGATGCCACAACAATAATAATGAACGTTAAATAAACTAACATGTTATTTACATTAAGTTGCTATTACGAAAGCCTACGATAATTAATCAAGCAAGCTAGGTTCCCATTGGCTAGAAGTCGCGTACACAATTTATCCACCCTACAAATTATCAATTTAACATCAATAATGACGTCACTATCATGAAAACAACATTGTCATCAAGTCACTAGGCTGATTATTAACATAAGGTGGTTCACACATAAGGTTATTGTTACTAACTTAATTAACTAGGTTAACCTACTGTTCATGCATTTTCATAGTCGTACCAATACAACAACCTATCACCAATAGCAGCTAAAAGTTGTAAACATGATATTAACCATACCGATTATCATACTAACAACATCAAATTAAACCACTTGCTGTCCACATCCTATAATCTTTAGTACTAACAAGTTAAGTAGGTTTACCTACAGAATCACCATCATTAGCTTATAGATCTCAAAGATACTAGATAGACATAACTAACCGTTGATAGAAGATCTACACGCTACCGGAGGTCGTCGGGGGTCATCAACGGTCAGAGGGGAGCCGGAGAGATGGTCGGAGGGGAGAACGTCGCGGCGGCGGCTGCCGTGTGGCCTGGGGCAGCGTGAGCACTGCTGCGAGACGCAGCAGCAGCTGCTTGCGGCAGTGGGGCACAAGCGGCCATGGTGGCGCCGGAGCAGTGCGCGGCGGCGGTCTGCGGGGTCGCCGGCCTGAGGACGCCTCAAGGGGGCGCTGCTGCCCGTCGAACGGCGCCTGGCGGTGCCTCCGCACGTTGCTGCATGCTTGAACGGTGTCGCGAGCGATCGACAGAGCTCGTCGGCGCTGAGGAGGAGAAATAGGCGGGAGAGGGCCGGAGGAAGGTCGCTGGGGAGGCGGTTGGCCGGAGAGACTGACGGAAGAACGGGGTTGCAGCGATTGAAAGTTTCGTTGCGTGAATGAGAGAAAAGAGGCGGCGTAGCGATTCCTTTGGTTGCTGAGAACAAAAGAAATAACCTAGGTTACTATTTATGGAGGGGGGGTGCTCACGTGATGAAGTCTGTGGTTAGGTTCTTAGGGTTAATATTATAGAGAGAGTAGGTTGTTGGCTATTTATGGGCCCAGGGTTAATATTATAAGTTTCATATCATAAGGATTGGGTGTAGGGTCATAAGCTATAGGTTTTGTTTACTATTAAAGTAGGGTGCTGCAGCTTCACGTGATGGCTAGGGTGTTAGAGTAGGTAGGGTTGTCATAAGAAAATAATTATAACGTTGTAGCTATCCTTCAATTAAAAAAAACAAGAGCCTCATACTTCCAAACAGGCTGAATTCGGCCCAAGCAACCAATTGGGCTGAGTCAACAATGGAAGTACTTTATTTTTGATTAATCATAGGGAAAAATGCAATGGAACTTAGGGTTGAAATAGAATATGTTGGGCCAAAAGTGGAAGTAGATCAAACGAAGTCCAAAAATTGTGAAATAAATACTGGGGTGACCGGGTCGACGAGAGAAAGAAGACAGAGAAGACGGATCACAATTTCGACGTCGAGAAACGAAATTAAAAATGAAAAGGTCTAGCCACAAAAGTGAAAATCGTGCTGTCTCTTCAAATAAGATCAAATCGTGGGAGAACGACCGTGAAACGTCATTCCAAATTAGTGCCACAATTTAATACACTCAGAGACGATCATAACGACATATCACACTATAGGGTTGGTTTCGGACAAAGTCTAAAATAAATACGTGCACGAATAAGGCTACGTGCACGCAACGCGTATAAAGGATACGGGGTCCAACGGCGACTCAAGTTGGGCACACGTCGGGGTTGGCTTGGGTTGACACGTGTTCCCAAGTCAGACACGAGTCACGGAGGCTATCTATAGGTTCAAGCAAGTTTCTAGGGTCCTACTGCGTGCACAGACGACATCTGCTATGCACACAGACCAAATCACTTTACGCACAGACCTAATTGCTGTGCACACACAAAATTCAAATTGGCCCGAAAACAGGCCGTTACAGATATGTACCGGTGGGCTGTGGTGGAGAAAGATTGTACCAGGTGGGCCGATAGTTGGGTGCCAATCGGGAGGATCCAAGGGTGGGAGATGTACTAATGGAGAATACCAAGGATCGGGGTAAAACTCCCATGGCAGATGAGACGGGGGGTAGGGTAGCCGCAAAGGTGCTAAGGGTGGCAGGATCGCGAAAGGTGCGCAGGCGGGGCTATAGAGATAGACTGCACGGTTTTCACCGAAGGGAGTGAGCATATTGATATCGATCAAGTAATCACAATCAATACGGCTACGTCCATGCAAAATAGGGAGGTTGGGCGGCACTCTCAAAACACAGCTGACAATAAGAGTGATCATCCCACCACAACAGATGGATCCAGAATTGTCGCGGCTAACAGCAAAAATTTCGTGGATGATCCAATGAGCGGCGTTTATGGGCATAGGGATGTGCCCAAGGATCCTGTCTTCGGACATGGCAGAGAGAAAGAAAAGCTCATCCCTAGATACAGTGGACACATCCACACGGGCAAAAACAGTGTTGGCGAGGATGCAATGGGCGAGGCGGTAACACGGGTGAATAATGTAGGAGGCAAGAGCCTCAGGTGGAAAGGCGGTGTACCGGGTAAATCGTTGCCAAACACCATCAGCCCGAAATTGAGAGTAGATGTCAGTTCGATCGTGGGTGGAATGTTCAGTATTAAGATCGGGGTGACGGAGATTGAGGATATTGTTCAATTCGATGAAACCCAGAGAAAAATCGCAGTTGAAAGCGCGGAAGGAGAAACCCCAATCAAACACCTCGAGGGAACTGAGGAATTTAAGCGTGAGATTTCTGTGTGTGTGAGCATGGATGTAAGAAAGGGTACGGCACCCGATACAGTTGAAAATTCTACCGATGTCGTTCGAAAGCCCTAGAGCTTCGAGTGTGGGGTGATCGGCAAAGAGTGTAGGTCGCATCGGGCGATGAAGTAGTGCTCGCAAACGGTCAGACTGTTCTTCCGTAGAAGGGTTTATGCCAAGGAAAGAGGGTGAAAATGGGCCGTAGAGCGGATCACGGCGCAAAGATGAGGCAATCTCTTTCCCTTTCTTAGACATGGCGACTATGTGGGTGGCGAAAAGGAAAGTGGGAGCGTGCCTATGATGATTATAAAGCAGGTGAAGTAGATATAACACCAATTCAGGACATTGCAGATAAGGCAAGAGATGTATAGAGTGGAAAGGTGTTACCCATCAATGTAGCAAGATCAAGCCCCCCCCCCGGGGGGGCTCACATGGTAGGAGGAAGCGATTTGGGAAGCCGTCGCACGCTGATCCGACAAGATACAGGATTTTCGATAATTTTGGGGGCTAGGGTTAGGGTTTGGATGTTTTGATGACAGAATGTTGATGATGGCAAGGTGGCGAGGGTGGGGAAGTATGGGGGTGAGTGGGGATGAGGATCTAGGTGCAGTATGTTGGGTGTAGGGGGTCGATTCAACAGTTGGAGGGAGGGTAATCACGTGAAGGGGAGTTTGGGGGTCGGGTGGCGGTCATCGTGCGACAGGGATATTTATAGGGGCGAAACTGAACCGATCGGGTGAGTTCTAACCCGATCGGGTGGACGAATTTCGAAAATTTCCTATCGGCCAATAGCTACAGGTGAACCGATCGGGTGGGTAGTCACCCGATCGGTTGACCGCTTCCCAAATCTTTCCCGAGAACATGTGTTATTTCGCCCGGTTACTCACCCGATCGCTATATTACTCAACCGATCGGTTGATTTGATCCCCAAATTTCCCGAAAGTTCAGATCTACCCGCACGGTCCGCGACCCGGTCTCGGATTTCTTCACCCGGTCGGTTCGTTAGGTAACTGTTACAGCCATTTAGCCGATACATCCAAACCGATCGGGTGAGTTCTCACCCGATCGGTTGGGGTCTTGTTTCCTGCAAAAAATTCACACATGGCCTCAGTCCTCATCGGAAGTTTTTGCGGCTGGATTTATTTATCAGAAATAGATAAAAGAAAGTTACAAATAAATCCAAAAATTGGAGATAGAGATTTTAGAGCATGGGTTGCCTCCCATGAAGCGCTTTTGTTTAACGTCGTTCGCTCGACGCCTCTAGCGGTAGTCAATTTGGATCCGGAGGGTTAGAGGAAGAGTTGTTACTCGTTGGGGATCCGACCGTAGAGAATTCTGGTTCTCCAACCGCATAGTGTTTCAGACGCTGTCCATTGACTTTAAACGGCTCATCCCTTCCCATTATTTCAGTAGCCCCATGCGGGAAAACCTTGGTGACGCGGAACGGTCCCGACCACCTTGACTTGAGTTTTCCATGAAAGATCTTCAGCTTTAAGTTGAATAGGAGAACTTAGTCCCCTTCTTTGAATTCCCTCTTCAAGATTCGCTTAACGTGCCACCGATTCAGCTTCTCCTTGTAAATCTTGGCGTTCTCGTAGGCATTGAGCCGGATTTCGTTGAGCTCGTTGAGTTGTAACTGCCGGTGCCCCCCTACCTCCTTGGTGTCGAAGTTCAGATTCTTAATTGCCCAAAATGCCTTATGCTCCAATTCCACAGGAAGATGGCAAGCTTTTCCATAGACAAGCCGGTAGGGAGTCGTGCCGATCGGAGTTTTAAATGCCGTCCTGTAGGCCCAAAGCGCGTCAGGAAGCTTTGATGGCCAATCCTTTCTAGAGTTGGTCACCGTCTTTTCTAGTATGCTTTTAATCTCCCGGTTAGAGACTTCTGCCTGACCGCTGGTCTGCGGGTGGTAGGCACGCCCCACCCGGTGTTGTACCCCATATTTTTTTAAGAGAGCCTCGAATTTCTTCTCTATAAAGTGGCTCCCTCCGTCACTGATCAGGACACGAGGTACACCAAACCGCGTGAAGATGTTGCTTTTGAAGAACTTGGCCACTACTCTGGAATCATTGGTTGGACTGGCTATCGCTTCAACCCATTTCGACAAGTAGTCCACAGCCACCAAGATATACTGGTTCCCTGAAGAGGAAGGGAACGGTCCCATGAAGTCCACTCCCCACACATCGTAGATTTCTACCTCCAGGATGTAGTGTTGAGGCATCTCATTCCTTTTGGAGATATTCCCCGTCCTTTGGCATTTATCGTAGGCTTGGACATAAGCATGTGTGTCCTTGAAGAGTGTAGGCCAGTAGAACCCGCTCTGGAGAATTTTTGCGGTGGTCTTGTAGGTGCTCGCGTGCCCTCCACATTGCTGCCCGTGGCAGTGGGAAATGATGGAGGTCGCCTCAGTTTCAGGGATGCATCTTTGTATCACCCCATCATTGCAGGTTTTGTATAGGTGGGGGTCATCCCAATAAAATTTGCGGACCTCATGGAAAAATTTCTTCTTCTGCTGAAAGCTCACATTTTGGGGGACGATGACACAAGCCAGATAATTTGTGATGTCAGCGTACCAGGGGGTCCAGGAGGAAGAGACAGAGAAAAGATGCTCGTCAGGGAGCGAATCATCAATCAGCGTAGCATTTAAATCGAGGGTAGGCATCCTGGACAGGTGATCGGCAACAACATTCTCCGCCCCCTTCTTGTCTCTGATTTCCAGGTTGAATTCCTGGAGGAGGAGAATCCATCAAATGAGCCGCGGCTTAGCTTCTTTCTTGCTCAATAGGTATTTAAGAGCCGCGTGATCTATGTGCACGATCACCTTGGTGCCAACGAGATATTGCCGGAACTTATCCATGGCGTAGATGACCGCTAGCAATTCTTTTTCTGTGGTAGTATAATTTCTTTGGGCGGCATCAAGGGTTTTGTTCGTATAATATATGACATGAAGATTTTTATCCTTCCTCTGCCCCAAGACGGCACCAACCGCATAATCACTAGCGTCACACATCAGCTCAAAGGGTAGATTCCAGTCAGGTGGCTGTATTATGGGCGCGGAAATCAAAGCTTGCTTCAAGGTGCGGAAGGCCTCCATACACTCCTCGCTGAAGACGAAAGGCATGTCCTTCACGAGGAGTTGGGTCAGCGGCCTGGAAATCTTCGAGAAGTCTTTTATGAAGCGGCGATAAAATCCCGCATGTCCTAAGAAACCACGGACTCCTCAAAGATTGAGCGGTGGTGGAAGCTTTTCAATCACCTCAACTTTAGCCTTATCAACCTCGATTCCCCTCGAAGAGATGACGTGCCCCAGCACAACCCCTTCTTGGACCATGAAGTGGCACTTCTCCCAGTTTAGGACTAATCCCTTTTCTTGACATCTCTCCAGGACTTTAGTTAGATTACTGAGGCACGAGTCAAACTTAGTTCCATAGACAGAGACGTCGTCCATGAAAACATCCATGATGTCCTGGGAGTAGTCGGAGAAGATAGCTGACATGTGTCTTTGGAATGTAGCAGGGGCGTTACAAAGTCCGAACGGCATTCTTCTATAGGCATATGTCCCGAATGGGCAAGTGAAAGTTGTCTTCTCCTGGTCATCATTATGAATAGGGATCTGAAGAAATCCTGAGTACCCGTCCATGAAACAGAAATAATTATCCTTTGCCAGTCTCTCGAGCATCTGGTCAATGAAGGGGAGAGGGTAATGATCCTTCCTCATTGCCTTGTTCAGCTTTCTATAGTCAATGCACATCATGTACCCTGTGACGGTCCTCGTTGGTATTAGCTCGTTCTTCTCGTTGCGAATCGCCGTCATTCCTCCTTTCTTGGGTACGACATGCACCGGGCTAACCCAGCGACTATCGGAGATAGGGTATATGATACCGGCATGTAGAAGCATAACAATCTCCTTTTTTACAACTTCCATCATTAAGGGATTTAGTCTCCGCTGCGGCTCAATCGAGGAGGCTTGCTCATCTTCAAGCAGAATTCTGTGTGAGCAGAGGCCTAAGCTAACCCCTTTTAAATCTTCAATTGCATATCCGAAAACTCCTTTAAACCTTTTTAAAACACTAAGAAGTTTGGTCATTTGGTCTTCAGGCAGTGAAGAGTTCACTATGACCGGAAGGGTCGAGCCAGCCCCAAAATATTCATACTTCAGCCCCGGGGGTAACTCTTTCATCTCAACTTCATGAGGCCCCAACACATACTTCTCAAGCTGAGCATCCTCAAGGGAAAGGGGTTCTTCGTGGATTTCTTGGAAGCCAGCATCCGGAATCTCACTCCCAGCCGCGGTTCCGTATGGTAAGGTCTCGCAAGGTATTATGGGAACGATCGAGGAAGGCACTGTGTCTCTTTCAAGCTCATAATAATTGTCTGGGAAGAAGGCTTCTAAGTGAAAACAGGTTTCAACTGTCGATGGTTCCCCACAACTGTTTCTAGCTTCCTCATTGTCTAAAGATCCGGGATGCTCTATAGAAGTCTACAAGGAATAGATCGGTTCCTGTCCAACGTAGCCCACAGACTCAGCCTGATGGTTCTCCTGACAAAACTCCGCGAACAACTCTTCTTCACTAAATTCGGGAATATGAATGTCGATATACGCCACTTCACCATGAGGAAAGAGAGTTGCCGTGGCAAGGTGCTCCTGCGTATCTTGATATCTCCTCTGATTTTCTACGGCGGCAGACAGGAGGGATAGTATATTCAAAGTATTCAGGGATTCCACTAAGCTTCGTGCCAAACAGCGGATATGGTGTGAGTGATCCCAGATGTCTCCTGAAACTGCATGCAACATCCTCGTCGTGGGGGCAAAGAACCTATACGGAAGGAGAGAGAGAACTGCACAAGTAGCAAACAAGTCAAAAGCACGGGTTGCATAAACGGGAACCGAATGTAGCGATGGTAGCACGGCGATTCAGTCAATTAGCACTATACAATTACTATCTACAATATGTACAAGTGAAATTGAAAAGTGTAGAGTGCGAAAATTATCGCGAGGTAGGGATAAGAGCTAGACACTAGGGTTCATGAGATCCTAAAATAACAAGCACGTTGCCTCCCCGGCAACGGCGCCATAAACTTGACGTGCCCCCGGTTTGCAAGCCGCAAATGGCCAGGGGACCCGGTGGGGGTTTAGATATTTGTAACCGCAAGCGCACGGTGTTGTAGTGTAGCTTGGGGGTCAAACACAGGGAGGCTAGGATGTGCTTGTGTCAAAGAGGACCAAAATCACCCCGTGGGCGAGCTAGCCCAGATCGGATGATGGGTTGTCACGGTAAAGGAATGCAAGGTATAGACAATAGGAAGGAAAACCCCGGGACTCTGGTTTCGACCCCAACGAGCGGCTCTCGCCGATA